>JANZLQ010000055.1:1810822-1825352 GCA_026212715.1 Elanus axillaris
CTGATGGGCTCAGCCTTGGCCAGCGGCGGGTCCATCTTAGAGCCGGCTGGTATTGGCTCTGTCGGACATGGGGGAAGAAGCTTCCAGCAGCTTCTCGCAGAAACCACCCCCGCTACCGAAACCTTGCCACGCAAACCCAGTACGGCAGCACTCAGCCTTTGCAGAGAATTTTAAGCTTTACCTACTAACCTGAAAATTCATTTTGCTTGCTATAATGTGGAACACTTCAAATTCCTATTGTTTCTAAAATCACTCCAGATAACTCCTTCTAGCTGTCTTTATAAGCCTGCAAGGTGTTCAGATTCACCAAAGTATTCACTGCTTAAAGGCGTGCCTTTCTTCTGCACTGGGAAAAATAAATTGAGGCTTTCAGAAGCAGAAAATGAGCAGACTGTGCTATGAACTGGCGTTGCAATTGCAGTTCCTCCTTGAAACTGCGAAGCGTTCCAGCCGTTTTGATTTCATAATCCATGGTCTTTCAGTGGGTCAACTGCATGACCCTTAAACTCAGGAGGGATCCAATACTCTGAGTTTAATCTCCCTAAAACTAGCCAAGTCTGAAATACTGAGTCAAAATTGAAATACAGCTAATCTAATATGTATTGATTTTTATTTTTTTTAAACTGAGCTTGTCTAGGAAATGCAGGTTTTCAAGAAATGTCTAGGGCAAAATTCACTTATTCTTTGGTTTGTTAGAAAACATGAGCGTTCTGCTATAATTTCAGTGCCATATTCGTTCTGTAAGTTTAGAGAAAGCGAGAGCATTTTAAGTCCAAGTTAGAAGTAACACAGGATCATCTCAAGCAACTACTTGCTCAGATCTGCTTGTCTTTTCTTATCTTGCTGAAGAAAATGTATGTGGGTAACTGAAATCACTGGATTTGTTAGTTCACCTGTAAAGAAATTAGTTGTTTCACTCTTCCAAGAAAGGACAAATTAGGTTATATTACCACTGATGCCTAATCAGTAGCTGAGGGCGGGTAGCTCAAGTCGATGGGTAAAGTTTTTTTGGAAGCGACTTATTGAAAATCAGAGTAAAAATTGGCCTCCTAAGCCACAGCTGTGAAAAAAATTTACCCTTCATGAGTGAAGCTAGGAGAGGTCCCATTTACTTCAAATGTTTTTTAATGAGTCGAGCACTGAGATTTCTCATATGTCACCTTTTTACAACCCTGAGCCCCAGTAAGGCTTTACACGAATCAAATACCAGGTAAAGAATTCCTGCTAATCAGGAAACGCTTCCAGCAAGGGTTGTGATTTTTGTCTTATGCTTATCTGAGACGAAGTATTTGCAGTTGTCATAGCCAGCCTTCAAAACAGTCAGATCTAATAGCTCCAAAGAAGATAGAGCTAAATGACACTAGCTCTGAAAACATAAAAAAGCAGGGAACACTGCATTCTGCATGTAGGCACAAACCTCTAGCCCAGCTAGCGAAAAGACAAAGAACTGGCCTAAGGTTCATAGAAACCCCTGCAGTGTATTAAAATGCACAGAGATGTGTTGATTCACACCAGGTAAGATTTGATCCAGAGCATTAGCTATCTGACTACTTATCAAACCCGCACAGAAATCCTGCCCAGAGATCTTTTCATAAAGAAGAATGCTTCTAATAAATTGGATTTCTGCATAGAAAGATAAAACCTTTGAGAATATTTTGCAGCATGTTCCCATGGAATGTAAAATTTCCTTAGATGGGCAATGGTGTAGCTATCATATTTAATTAATCTTCTTCCTCAAAGAGGTTCTTATCCTCCCACCTTTGTAATGCAGTTCAGGTCACTCCACTGGGATTTTCCCCCCATGTCTGGCATTAATGCCAATTCAGTGCATCAGTTCAGATGAGAAGATGGAGGAGTTCAAACCGGAGGTGAGCTGGGGTTGTGCAGTTTGGAAATGTAGGAGGCCTTTTGCTGAATATAGATACTGTCTCCTGATTCAAAAAGTCATGCAGGAGCCCCAGTCCACTCATCCTAAAGCAGGTATCCCTTCATCACGCTAACCTTGCTAAAGCTCTCTGTGCTCCCCTGCAGGCCATTTGTTTGCGATGACGTGGATATGATGTGTTTCTTCCAAACGCACTCCACTGTACAAAAGCAGAACAAATGATAAAATATTTTCTTGGTCTTTCTTATTTCTTTTCCTATTTTTTTTTTTTGTGCTCTGTATTTTCATTCCTTTAAAACTCGCTTGTTTACCCCTGCAAATCTCACATATGCAGCACAGGCAGATGTTTCCAGTGGAGCGTTCGCTCACTCCAGTGAGTATCCCTTTCTGAGTCATCATCCATTAAATACCTGCATCCTAATATACTCTGCCTAGCCTAAATCTGAAGTGCATTTAGAGTGATGGGAATCAAATGCGGAGTCTGGATTTGATTCAAATTCTGAATCCATGCTAAACTGCCACTGTTCTTATCTGAGCTTTTAGTTAATGCATTTAACAAGAAAAAATTCTGCTGTGGTGGCTGCTTTCATCTGTACAGCAATGCGAACTTGCAGCACTACAAACACATCTCCTTGATACTCGAGTTGTGTGCCAAAACCAAGTCTCTCGCTGTCTGCTCCGAGTTTTCCGGTTGTTGAAAGAAGGTATGAATTCAGTGCTCTGCTAGCATATGTTCCAGGCAGCAGAGCTGTTCGGTAGCCATCAGACCCCACATTCAAACAAAGAAACACTGGGCTGATTCCTCCGTAGCCTGAAGCAGTGGTTCTAGCTTAGTAGTACTGCTTGGCTCTTCCAAACCCTCCTCTGGCCGAAGCGGGAGATACCGCAGAAGGAAATGGATAAGGGGCCCCTTAACCAATTTGTGCGAGTCTTTAGCGTTTCTCTTGGTTCTCCAAAGCCCCAGGACTTGTAGAAGGCAGCGGGGTGTGTTTTGCAAGCTCCCCCTCTACGGGTGCTGTGCTCAGTCCAGCCTGGCAGTGCCAGCACTGATGGGACCCGAGCAACACTTGGCATCCTGCAGCTTGCTCTCGAGAGGTCTTCTGTTTCACAGGTTGCCTTTGACAGATTCAAATCTAGATTTATTTGCTGAGCTTTCAATAAATTATCTGGGCATCGGTGAAGCAGCTGAACTGAGAACAGTCGGGGAAATAAACAAATAGGCAATGAAAAATTTATGCCTCTACATAAACTGCCAAATCCCTGGATGACTTATGTCTGTCTAAATAAGGTTGTTAATTGTTAGCTTCTGTTAGGCTTTCCTTCTGTTGATGGTGGGGCAGCAGAGCCCCTGAAGCAGGTTTGTACCTCAAGATCAGCTTACAGGTTTTGCCAGGGTGAACGGAAAGTTTCTTTGCCTGGGGTGGAGAAGTGGAAGCCAACCGCAAACAGGCAGTGAAGCTCCACATGACCTTACCTCTTTGTGCTTCAGCTCCCTGTTTAAGAGGAGGGTATTTCTTTTGTTCTCCGATTTCAGTCCATCTTGTGGTCTTGACTTTAATGCATTTTACCTCCTACCTCCCTTTCTCTTACATACACAGAACCTGGGACAATAGGGTGTCTGCCCAAGAGCCGCTGTGACACAAACATTGAGTTACCTTTACAACAGCAAGCGTGAGAACTGGGTAGCCGTAGAGCAATAATGTCCAAACTCAACCACAAATTGTTTGGAAATAAGTACTAATTTTCTCACCCTCTTTTGTGCAGTCTCTTGGCAAATGTTTAAGAATCTGGCTCTTCCTAGCAGCAATATTCACGTGAATCATCAACAAATCTGTTCGTAGGACACTTTCTCTCCTACAACAAAGGGTTAAAAATACAAAGGTCCACCAAAAAGAAGTATTTTTCTGGGTAGATGGGACAAGGAACATTTAATTTACCAAACCTTCTGTTTCCTAAAGATGACCGAGCCAGTGAAAATCTAGGAGGAACCCATGTGCTGTATCAAGCAGGCATCTCATCCATTTTGAAACTGAATTTTAATTTTTTTTTCTGGAAATAATGAATGCCCTTCCACACCCTCAGTGCTGTCTCCTTCTGCAGAAACAAATGCCTCTTAAAAACCTCGGGAGCTTAGCAAACTAAGAAAATCAATGAACTTCTTTTTCCCCACCAACATCTAAATAGACATTTTTATGTGTTTTTACATCACTAGCTGTTGAACAAAAGGTCACTGCTGATTTGAAGGCAGGCTTTATAACCCAGATGGCTTAAAAAAAAAAAAAAAAAAGCCATTTCTTTGTCTTTTCTTTTATCAGAGAATGAATAAAAACATAAAAAACCCAAACATATAAATGTATATATCACTATGCTATGTCATTGCAACAGCTCTGTGGAAAAAGTCAAGCTGTTGATAATCTCGGGGTACAACTGCACTGATGAAGTTATTGTGTTTGGCAGCACAGTCTTCCCGATGGATCAGAGTGGCACTGGTCTATAAATCGTGGAGATTTAGGGACAAATATTGTAAGGACAACAGCCTTTCTCCCTTCTGATGCTACCTACCTAAGTGTTCAAGGCCAGGTTGGATGGGGCTTTGAGCAACCTGGTCTAGTGGAAGGTGTTGGAACTAGATGATCTTTAAGGTCCTTCCAACACAAACCTTCTATGATTAATACCTCGTAGTTCACATTGTAGCAGTGTCTTTTTATTATGAACTATTCTTTGGAAATGTATTCTGTCAAAAGCAATCTGCTAGAAGTACTCTCCAGGTTTAAGCCAAAATTTAAGAGAATCAGGCTTACACTGAAGGAGGAAGCAAAACTTAGGGCAGTTAAACTGATTCTACTGCATAACAAATGTCTGCTGTTAGAATTGCCCCAAATGGAGTTTTACATTTGTGAACAAAACCTCCCAGGTTTCTACCGGGTAAGCGATCGATCCTGGTTATGAGCAGAGGCATTGCGCTATGAGCTGAAAACCTGTCTGGAAGCAGTTACGCTGGAGGGAGTAATTTGTGCAAATTACTGTTTCTCCTGTTGCCACTCCAAGCAGTTCCCAGGCTTTTATACCTGGCAACAATTTTAAATATTTATCTTCTATAGCAAACCTAAGCTGTGTTTCCAAAATAAAATTTGATGGTCAAACAAACAGCAAGACCTTCCAGGAGGACATTTTCCTGACGCAGTGCACTTTCATCGGAACAGGAGGACTTTGTGCTCTGAGGAGGGTAGTGCTCTGCTCTGGTTTGGTTCATCCAGCTGTTGGGTTTTAATTGACTCTTGCGGCTGGGGAGGCTCCTGCAGCCATCCCGGCATCCCAGTGTGGATGCCTTGTGGCAGGAGGGGCCCATCCCGACCCCTCTCTTGGCATTTGCCGGCATCAGGAATAGAGACGCGCTGCTGCCTGGCCGCAGGAAAAGTAAAGGAGTATTCAGACAACTTGTCATTTAACAAATGTGTCTTTTATAAAGCAAACAAGTGCCTGGGCAGAAGCAGAGAGGGATTCATGACACAGGTGAAATTCTGGCAATGTTGGGAAAAAGTGGTATTTTTCCATGGATGCCAAAAAGGCCAGAGTACTGCCTTAGGATTTTTAAAGGCAACACATCCTTTGGTGGAAATACAACAGAAGACCTAGATCTGCTGGCAGTCTGTCCCTTCGAAATGACAGTTAGTCATTCCGTAAAACCGCTGGCTGGGCTCTTGCTGTGTGGAGGAGCAGGATATTCATCCAGCTGCAGAAATAGGGCTGGAGAGAGCCCCGAGAGATCTGGCTGCTCGTCCCAAGCAGGACCAAATCCCAGTAAACATTTCTGACAAATCTTTGTCTAACCAACACTTTAAGACCTCTGGGGATGGATATTTCATAGGCTCCACAAACAGTCCCTTAATAACCTGCTACGAAATGAAAAGCAAATTTAATGAGGACTCCAGCAGCTCCCAATTCAAACATCACTTTAGAAAGATAAAGAAGTTAAAGAATTGAGTCAATTTACATCTTTTGGCAGGAAAGTGTAAATCACTAGAAGGAAAGAAAGGCATATAGTAAAATACATTCGTAGTGTGTAGTAAGGAAGGGAAGTTGGTGCAGCAGCAGCTGCGTTTACCACCTGAAATGTGAAAAAATCAAAATAAAATTGGTGAAAATATCAGATACTGCTAATACCACCAGGTACTAAACTAAAGGAATAAACCTCAAAGAGGCTGCAAAAAGTACAGTGTAGGACGTACTGGGGTGGCACAGCTAAGTCCATGGGCCAAGTGACAGCTGACTGTGTGGGAAGGAGGAGGACTCCAGAGCTACAGCTGCCATTAAAAAAAAGTTTCTTCCAGGAGGGAAAAATCAATGAATTTTTTTATTGCTTTTATTTAAATTAAAAGAAAAAAAAAAACTGCAATGAGTTATAACATTAAAGCGATGAATGAAATTATTCTTTGCAAAAAATCCATTTGTGACATCTTAATGTGTCCTAAATATAGTAGGCTCTGAGATGCGCTGCTCGCTTACCAATAGAATCGATGATATTAATCACGCTTGTGATGGGCACGTGGCAGCTCTGCACAGGACTGGCTTGCTCCGGTATGATTGCTCTGTCTGGTGGAAAAAAACAAGTTTAATGTGACATCATCAATCTAAGACCAAGAATGGGATAGATTTTCTGATTACGAGGTTAAGTGATGCATCAAGAGAGAGCAGAGCTTGGTCATTGCTAATCATTTAAATTTAGGAAGACTGAGGACCATGACATTATTGGCTGGCATTAAAGAGCAGCTCTTTGATACCAGCTATTTGTATGTGTCCTGTCTTCTTCCTGACTATATTTATTATCCAAGCAATAGGAAAATAGGCTTGGGGAAGCCATTCTGTTCGGTCTTTTGGTCTCCGGTTCTGTCTAGCTGGTAACAGCACCGTGCTGTAACCCAGAAACTCAAGAAATGTTTGCACAGGTCCGAATATAACAGGCGTTTTGCTCTTGGATCAGTGCAATCCCACTGAAACCATGGGAGAAGAGGGAAGTATATCAGGCGCAATAGGAAATTTGGCACTAGGTTTGCAGACCTTGTTACTGCTGTGCTAGTTAACTTCAATGAATCGCTGTTCTCGTGCAGACTCGGGGGCCAGTTTCCAGTCAGAAATAATCTGTATTATGCAAAACAAGGGTTGACTCTTCCACAGCACTAACATGAAGTGCCAAGCATCCTTGGCCTCATTTGATAGCAGCAGCAGCTGGAGTTTCCTCCTGGAAATTATGCAGAAGAAGGTGACGCTGGGTTGGTCTCTCTGTACCTGGGTGGGAAGGATGTATTGCTGGATACCAGAGTCCGCTGGTATTTAGGAAGATGCTCAAATGAGGCTCTAGACAGATCCTTGGGGAATGTGTTCTCTTTCGCACAGACCTACCTACTCGTGAGAGCAGCTCTCGGGTCATACAGCGTGTAAAATCACTGTCTTCAGTCACTGCTTTTACTAGAAAGGTGGTATTCTTGATAGTGAAATGAAATAATGTGAAAAAAAAGTCTCATTTAAGCTTCAGCACATTAGGGAAGTAAAAGGAGGGATGTCCATCTGCACACATAACAGGCTGGTCCACCTTTGTCTCCTTCGCACAGTTCATTCTTTATACTATAGTGGTTTTAAATATGGCTTGCAGTCTCCAAGAGGGTTTTCACGGACCCTTGGTCCATGCAGGTGTCCCGAGTACTTCATGTGCTAGTCCTCACTACATAGGTATGCCTGGGAGAGCTGCTGCATTGCGTCTTGGAGGACCAGGGCAAGACCTGGATGCACTGTTACGATTTTTGCCTTATTTCTGTGAGACCAGAGAACAACCTGGGAATAAGCAGTCCTCTGAAATGTGATTGTCGTGTGTCGTCCCCCACCCCCCCATTCATTCTCCATTACAGTTTCTACATGATATAACTTCCTTCAGACCGGTCCAACAATTCCCATTAATGCACATTGGTTCACATTTTCTGAAATGCCCTGCCTGTTGCCAGCGAAGCCCCTGGTCCTCAAAATTCAATGAAGTGAGTAGATGAATCAAGGCAAGACTGTCCTGCTGAGGTGCTGACTCTGTTTCCCCTGGCAATAATCCTGTCATTAAATCACTGCTGCCCTGCTTCAGAATGTCATATCAGCGGAGGATGAGATTCCTCTTTCATACAAGAAAAAAGAAAGACAAGGTTGGACCCTCAAGAGCGATTTTTAATTATTTCCAGATCTTCTGGATCATTAGGAAGATGAAAGATGGCATCAGTTAAGATGCAGGGCACACTGATATAATGTAATTGATTTTTACATATATTTAACTGATGATTCATAAAATGTGCTATGGCTGAAGCAGCACAGCCTTAAGTGCAGTCTGAATATGAAAGGTCCAAGCTCATAATAGAGAGATTACTGGGTCTACCACTTCTGAAGGTGAGAGCCTGAGGACAGGATTCTTGACATTCATCATCATTATCCTTATTTCTTATTTGCGTATAGCAATGTCTAGAGGCCAGACCCTGATGCTGATTGTGCTAGGTGCTCGCAAGTAGAGCGGAGAAGTGAAACGGAAGAGTGCAGTCTTGGCATCGTTGACACCAGGATGCCTGTTGGGCTTGGGATTTCACCCACGGAGCCTTGTCCTCGCTGCATCCTGGTACATGCTGTCCAGAATCCATTAGATCATTTTTTTTCCTAACTTCATATCCTTCATCTATAGAGAGGCTTGCCAACCCCACCATCTATAGATCTAAATTTCGATGACTCTAGCTTCCTGGTATCTAACCGGCCGGCAGCCAAGACTGGGGATGCTCCCAGGCTCCCACCACCCTCGGGAGCGAGGAGCGCCCGCAGCCCCCCTGCGTCCCACAGAGCTCCGCTCCGGGAGCGCTCCTGCAGGCGTCGTGCTGCAGAGGCACCAGTCCGTCAGCTTTGCCATGGTCTCCCACCCTCGGAGGGCACGCAGCTCGCGGGGCAAGGTGGCTGAGGGCAGAGAGGCAAGCTAAACCCACCTTAAGTAATCTGTATCACAGCCACTCTTTGTCAGGCTAAGGACCCCGAGGATTAGATCTGACAGCCAGCCTAGAAAAACTGTGCAAACCCTCCTCATCTATGAGATGTTCCAGGCTTTGATAGCTTCAATTTTTCATTTCAGGGACTTATATTGATTGCTCTAAGAATTGCACACACACACATACGCACATATATACACACACACAGAGTACAGGAAAATCAGAGCAAACTTTTTCCCAAACAGTCATACCCCAAAGGACTGGGAAGGATTGATTTTTACACATTTGGCTTTTAGGCTATTCACATCTCAATCCAGACAATTTTCTTTCAAGAGAGTCCACTATAGTCCACTTAATTGTATTTTCTAACCAAGCAGTGGAAGAGATTTGTTGGCTTTACTGTCCAAAGAAGACACAAATCTTTTCTTCCAATTTTTTCCCTTGAGTTGATAATATAGCGAATGAATTTCTGACCCTAAAAGCAATAAAATATCAAATTGTCGAGTCCAACACCATAGGGAAAAGATTAGTTCATAGAGGAATTTAAAGACTTGGAAAGGAGGACCTGGCTGTATATTTTTCTGGGTTTTTTTATTGGGTAGTAATTACTCTTAGTATAACTTTCCAGTTTGGTCAGGACAGTATGCTAGCTCTGATTCTATGCTTCACGTAATAACTTGGAAAAATAATCCCAGTATGGGCATTAAAAAAGCATCCTTTTGTATATTTATTTTCTTTGGCTCCAAGTTTAATAGCTGGATATGTCGTCCTCGACCAGGTTAGGTATTCCAATGACATCTTGTAAATTGGGTTAAAAATAAAGTTTTGTAATACCTTCTATCCAAGTTCGAAGGTTTATTTAAGGCTCCGATGTTATCAAATAATCAGTTAAAATACGTGGGGTTTATTTGCAAGCTGCACCATACCTCCCTTACCCTGGAAGTAAGACCATGAGACACAGTTAGGTCAGAGAAGTGCTGCTTTCTGGAGTAGCACCACAAAGACAGTCATCTAATTATCTAACTGCTTCGTTCAGCACTCCACAAGCTGAAGAACTGAAGGTCCAACCCACTGAAATCCGTGAGGCTTCACTCAGGGCTAGTCTATTTTAGACTCTCCCGCGGGCCGGTGGCAGTGGAGGCCGTGGTGCTGGCGTCCCTCCTCCCCGAGACACCGGGGAGCGAGCCGGCGGGGGCTGCGCTGGTGGGCACGGCTGCCATCGTGGAGCGCTGCCGCACGCCGGCTCTTTCGACAGCTGACGGTAGGCGAGACGGGTCTGGCCCAAGAGAGGACAGGGTGCGTCTTGCACGAGGAACCCACACCGGCTCTGACCTGATTTTGGCAAATTCAGTGTCAGCTAAAGTGAAAATTTTTTCAATGCTTTTCTGAAAATAGTTTTTTAAAAAGCACAACAAAAATTCATTTTGGTCAGAATATTTTGCTGGTCAACTAATACAGCTCCGTGCTAGAGCTTCTCTCAGTTTTCCTAGCTGACTAAGGAATGGCATTTTGTAAAAGAGCTTGCCAGAAGTGCCTTTGTGTACAACCTGATAAAACCAAAAGTAAAGTTTCAACCCACTTTGTTTCTTGAAACAGAGGTTAAACCCCTTGGGGGAGAAAAAGTGGGGTGCGCTGAGCAAACAGGCATTGACCCTTAAATGCAGTGTTGCACGTGTGAAGTTGTAATAACAGTTACTGCGAATAACGGTTTATTCCATTCCAGCAAAACAAGCAAATAAACTGCCGATGGTGGTTTGAAACTTCATACAGTGTAATATTCCTGTAATGGAATGCTTTTAGAGAGGAGCAATAAAAATAAATTGAAAACTGCTTTTCCACTGGATACAGCTGGCATAAGCACCATCTGAGCAAACAGGATAACATGAAGCTTAACGTAACATCTCTGTTTTTATTACTCAGAAGCGACAGGTCTTATAATAGTATAAATTCACTTAAAAAATGGACTTTTTTAGAAGCCCTCTGTGTTAATTCTGAGCAGTATAATTACAGGTCTTTTTATGATTTATGTTAGAGACCAATTAGCTTGCTTCCGAGACTCTTGAAAGACTCTTCTTCCCCTTCCCGTGCAGGTCTCGCTCTGCTCTGAATTTATGCCCATGAAGCAGTAAAGTGAAATTGTTCATAACCAAGGGAAGTAACTGTATCTGTTGGCTTGGCTTTGCTTTAAGTACATTTTCTGCAAGACGGCTGTCGTAAGAAATGCAAATTAGCGACGAGGCGCTTGCTTCTGTAAACCGGAGTACATAAAACGGTTGTGCAGTTCTTGGGAGTCATCAATGTTCTGCAGCCCTCCCGGCTGTTCCTGTGTCACTCAGCCCTGTTCATGGGCTGGTTCCCTTTGCCTCCTGCAGCCTTACGTGCCCTATTCCCATCCAGCTCTGAGCATACGCACCCAACCTGAGTCGTCAGGGCTGCCTGACCCTCTCAGTCTCCCCAGCAGCTTGCCTGTTTCCAACAGTGAAGGTCGCTCAGTGGATTGCCGCTGAAGGCTTGGATGCGGGATGCTCTCTAAAGAATACGTCCTGTCCTTTCAGTAGAGGTATTCCAATTCGTTCCCAGGTTCTGTGCATCAAAAAAGCAAAAAGTATGGCTTGTAAGTGATTATATAAGGGGTTGCTCAAGTTCATATATCTGCTTGCTCTGACGTTGGTTTGCGTCTCTCGCCAAAAAATCCATGTGGGGGTTGTATGTGGGTTGCAGAATGGTCTTACCTAGCAGTTTCAGAGCTAGCTCAACTTACCTCTTTAAAAAACAGAAAACGTCTTACTGTAATGACTATAGAAAGATACAGAGGATTTCTAATTGCTAATCATACTACTTAATTTTTAAGCCAGGTCTTTAGCTAGTATAAATGAGTGATACTCATTCCCTACTCACTTTTCCTGCATTTCCTGCTACGCTTACTGTAACCTACTAGCAACTCTTCTACCCTTACATGGACCCATCTTAGTGAATCCAGAATGGGACAGTGCACAGAAAGCGTACAGAAGGAGCATGACCTCGCTGCTTGAAATTGCTCTTGCAAAATAGAGCCTTTAGTCTTCAAATTTCTCTTTGGAAGGTCATAACAAATAAAAGCTGTGATATAGCCCAAGCGAACTATGGCACTTCCACCAAATTCTCTTGCCGCTTTCTTTACTAAGCAGCTGCGTTACACTTTATTTTCCTTGCCTCACGCTCGATAGTACTTGATGATAATCTTAATTCGTGTCGTTCTCTGAATTCTAACTAAAGAAGCATTTTACATCTACATTAAAGGAGTTGCTTCATCACTGCAATGCAGGGTTCTCTGGGACAGAATTCCTTGGCTGTTTAACAGTACCTACACACAACAGCTCTGGACATGAAGTGACAAATCTGTTATTAATATATGACTAAGTAGCCCAAGGGTTCGATAACGTCTTTCTCCTCAAGGTCACCAGTTCAAATATAACACAGGCTGGAAGTTGAAGTTATTACCATTTGATGGCTTTTTGTTAGTCTGTGTAAAATTAAGATTGCACATCTTGCACATTAATGGACTTTCTCTAGGACATGTCTTAATACCGTATGCTTGGAAGAACTATCAGACACGCAGAATGACGGTCCTTTAGCGGTGAGCAAACACTTCACTCTTTGCTGGTGTTGCAGAACTGATGTCAATTGTTTGCTGTTTTCGGAGGCATAACACTGATCTCTGTTCTGCTGTCTTCTCCGTAACTTACGTAGTTTCTGCATACGAGCAGGTTATCGTGGGTATATTTACACAATATTTTATATGGAAATGCAAGCTTCCTCTGCCTTCTCTCCAAGTGTTTTGATCTGGAGACTGTATTGTCACAGTTAACCTAAACTAGTAATTCTACTGAGACTTAGGGCTCGGTGATGTGCTGATGCACAGTTTCTGATCATCCTAAAATGCAGATGGCTTTCACCTCCCTAACTGGTAGTCCCATTACAGCGGGAACAAGATTTCCCTCTAACAGGATGCCAGTGCTCACTCAAAGTAGGCCCGCCAAGGGAAGGCTCCTAAGGAAATCAAATTTCTCCTCCCTGTGAGCTCCCGGAGCCAGCAGCAGAGCAAAACCCACCATCACATCTTTGCGATGAGAATGGCCATGGCCCTTGAGCAAACGCAAGCTGGTGGCAGGCAAGCACGGAGCCTGCCTGCTTCCCTTTATTGCTTTTAATCGGGCGTGCAACTCTGGTGATTGGGTCTTTAATATGTGACAAACATCTGATCTGTTCCCCATTCCTCGGGCCTGTCTTGTTGCCTTTCTTGTTACAGCAGAATGATTACAGAGCACTTTGTCAATAATTCAGCAAACCTATCATACAGGCAATCAATGGGAGCTGGTTTTGTCCAAACTTGCCTTAGCTGTGTGTCTGAAGAATGCCAAGGGGAGGGATATTGCTTTGCCACTTATCAGGAGATGTTACCCTTACAGATAACTCCTCTCTGCCTCTTTTGTCTATATAAAACCTATTGCCGCCGATCAGTATCGAGGAGCTCCGTATAGAGAGAAATCCCCCGAGTCCACTCCTGCTATCCATCAAGTCATTATATGATTAGGGCACGGGGGCACAGGAGCTCTGGGCAGGGCTGTGTCCCGGCACGGAGCAAGCGGCAGCCGCTCCCCGCCGGAGCACGGATGGCAGGCAGGAGAAGGTCATTGTCTGTGTCTTGTGGTAAGGAAGTCGGAGGGCCTAGACTATGCGGGTGGCCCAAGATTCCAGGTCCCCGGGAGCAACAGCGGGCACTCGCGGAGCGTGCGTCACCTTGAGACTGCACCATTCATGTGAACTCTTAGGAGGAAGGATAGGAAGCTGTGGGATGGGTCTTCCCATAAGCACCCTGCCATGGGATTTTCCTGCTTCGTCAGAGGCACTTACCTGAAGCAGCTGAACTGGGAGCAGAGTTGCCCACAAGAGAAACAGTGAGACGCTTCCAGAAGGTAATTCAGCCCATCTGCAGCCAAAGGGCTTCCAGAGATGTCTTTCTGATGACGGCTCCGCAGCTGTTAGCCACTGGATTTCTATCTTGGAAACCTCAGTGAAGTGCCTGAAGTTGGGTAGGATGACTCCAAATCCTTGCGTTTCCATTTTTACTCTTTTTTTTATCCTTTTACAAATCCAGGGTCTTGCTAGCGGTGAGTGAGGGCCCAGGGACGTGAAGCTACAGCATCTCTGTTCTCTGATAACGCCGTGCCGCGGCGTCCTCAGTGACTGTATCTGTGACCTGTATTCACAAACTGCCTCCCTGCTGCAGCCTCCCTATCTGCAAATCAGGAGATGAAAGCTCTGATAGTATCTCCAGTGTATATGCCAGTTGTTTAATTTAATAGACGTTTTAAAGAAAAATACAGATGAAAAGCACAGACAGAAAATACCTTTGTTAGCTGCTAATTTGTAGAGGCTGTTTCAAAAAGCCCCACCTGGTAAGGCTGTAAGGAGTGAGTAGATGCTTTTTCCCAGTGCAGAGGGCAGGAGGGAATTTTATCCCATTTGGTTATCACTTCAATTCTTGCTTGAAATCCCTGGGTTTGCTGCTGAGGTTTTTCTTCATTGTTAACTGTTGGGGATTGGATTGCAGACAAAGGGCATGGGTCTAGTGATCCCTTGTATCAGGAAGGGATGTTTCAGTTAG
>JANZLQ010000055.1:1825452-1839021 GCA_026212715.1 Elanus axillaris
CTCATATTGGGTCGGCTGCATTTCTTCCTCCGCCTTCTCAGGCCCGAACCTATGTCGGGGATCCTCCCCGCAGTTAACTGTGCGAAGAAGGTGCCCAAAGGCTTGGCCAGTAGCGTAAGTCCCTTTCTGGCTACGTGCTCCTTTGTCCTTGCTGCCTTTCGCCCACCGCAGTGGCAGGCAGGGACCTCTTCTGCGTGCGCTGCAGCTGCCTGGCTGCAGAGAAATCCTCTGCTTTCATGTTCTGTGCAGGCCAACGTTTTGCTCCTGATAAACCAAGCCGTCGGGTCTAAAGATTTCCAGTATAAAGTTAGTGGTGTGACTGGCTCTTTGGGGTCCAGAGAGAACTTGTATGAAAGGGAGATACACTGAATTTGATATCCAGGGATGCTGTCCAAGGACAAAGCGGTTTGACCTAAATCCTTCCATGTAATGGCAGGGCTTGCAGTAATGAATTCTGTCTTATCTGCGTGATGGGGTTATGATTTGCAGACATCAAAATCCGTAATTCAGTGAATGCTGCTCTAAACTTGGAAGGGCGGCTAAATAAATAAATAAAATTTGTCAATGCAGAATAATATGCTTGCACATGGTTAGCAATAGCCAGGCAACTGTATATCACAGCAAAGAATAATGTCAGGTTTTGGAATCAGATAAATTGCAAATAACAATGCAGAAAGCAACTGAACCTTGAGAAATAGCAGCAGCTAGACTAGATGAGGTGGCTGCAAAGAACCATTGTTTGGAAGAGAGAAATAGAGACCAGTAAGACAGGGAAAAAAAAAATGGGGAGGGAACAGCAGGCCATAAAGCTGTGATCAAGAGCAGGAGAGATGATAAAAGGCGATGGACAGCCCAGAAAAAATATTAAGAAGCAATAAAATGCAGCATCAGTGGAGATAAGATGATAATTTGTTATTCTCAGCAGAGCCATTTCTGCACCGGGGCTCTTTCTAGACTCAAAACCTAAGCTCAGTTCTGCCTTGCACCTTGTGCAGTGATTTACACCTTGACAAAGCAGCAGGAAAATCCTCCAGCCAGCAAGTAAAGAGTATTTGTGTGTGTGCTTGTGTGTGTGTGTGTGCGCTCTGGGGGGAGGCAATCTAGTTGTGGCAGAGTTTAAACTTAACCCTGAAAGGGCTGGAAGGTCATTTCCAAACTGCTTTGCCCGGTAAGGAGTTGTGCCTTCAGGACTTCACTGCAAACGAGAATCAGACCCACTTTTCCCGTGGAGAAGTGGCTCAGCAAGGCGAGTGGAGATGTGAGAACCAGATGCTCCATAATAGCTGGTAGGAGAGGTAACAGTGATCCACACAAATGCGAAGGACAGTACGTCCCACACCGGTGACAGTCTTAAAGTCAGGTAAAGGATTTGGAGGGATCTGTGTGTGGCGTGGTGCCAGCTGCTGTGGGCACGCACAGTGTACTCACTGGGCACACGTTCCCTTTGCTCCCGATTGCAAGTTTAAGTTCAGCCACAGTCAAACATGGTAGTTCAAGACACCTTTGACTCAAAATAATTTCAAATGTCACTGGGTTTGGCTGACCTTTAGAGACGTGATGTCTGAGGATTGAACAGGCACATAGGAGCAGGTGAGTGCGCCTGTACGTGTACCACAGGGCAGAGCCACCTCTAGGGATGTAGGAACCAGCCTGAGAGGTGGAGGAACATGGACTGGAGAGTCTGGGAGTGCCTCTGGGGCTGAGAGGGAAGAGAACTGCATGGAACTATCTCTCGACTCCATCTCTGCATCCTCTAAATGGCACAGGCATTGTTCAGCAGTTTTCAAAGATGCTGATAACAATGATACAGATCCCTGGTACTTATTAAGCTGATGGCTTTTAAACATTAAATCCTAGCTATAATTAAATTAACTGAAATTGGTTTTTTAGGAAAAAAAAAAACAACAATTCTAAGCACCCCCCAGTAACATTTAAAAGGTGAGGGAATTGCCTGCAGGCCTAAATAAGCATTGCTGCAGATTGCATCCAGGACTAATTCGCTAGATGATGACTGAAGCTGTAGTCAGGGGACTACAGAGAGGAGGGGGAAGAGGGAGGAGGGACGAACTTTATGAGTGGGGAGGATTTTGTGATGGTGTTGCTGTTTTTCCTGGAAAGGGATTCCAGGCCGTCCTCTTGCAAAGCCAAGGAATTATCTGCAGAATGACATGATCATCCTGTTAATCAGGAAGGGATTTCTTATTAATTTTTTTTTTTTTTCAGTTCCAAATAGTTTTATGCAATCCTCTAGCACAGATCTCTCCAGCCTAGCCTCCCTCTATGTGAGGGTAGTCTGATCGGGGGGGAACTATCCACCATGGAAGAAAAGCACTTCGTCTCTTCTGAGTTTTTAGTGCCTCCAAGACTTTCTCATCCTCTCTGTCCTGCAGGCAGCCTTTGGGAGGGAAGGAAAGAGCACGGAAATGGTGAGAAGCAAAGAACTGGGGTCCAGCTCTGCTGAACTTGAGTCCGATGGGGTCTGGCAGCGAGTGGAGCCGGGGTCCCTGGCTGCCTTTGGGCTCCAGCAGTGTCGTGTTGCCTTTCTGTGCATGCTGGGCTATGGACTGGGGAAGTGGCTAGAGGAGGTCCTGGTAACAGCAACGTGGGAAGGGATTTCCCATCCATCCCAGCATGGTGAGATTGCCCGTGTGTGGATTTCCAAAGGGTCTGAGGGAGGGAAGGCTGTGCTGGAGCCTCTGCTGACCTTAATCCGAGTGTAGCCAAGCGTCAGGTTCCTGAGCAGGCAGCCTGGGAACTCTCATGAGCACAAAAATCCATTTTTAAAGAGAAGAGCTGAAGGAAATGACAAACTAAGTTACACAGACTGTAACCCGGCTTGCTGTTCTCTATTTAAATCCATTGTTATAGCCTCGGGCGTCCTTGAATAATTACTTTTGATGACTGGCTATGACGTGCTCCATTCGGGTCTAGATGATGCTACACAAGGCACGCCACGGCTCTCCAGGTTCAGTGATGCTGGTGGGGGTCTGAGCTGTGTCCCATCCAGAGAGGAGGGATCACCCTGATGGACTTTTGCAGGACAAACCCCTGAGCCCTCTGCTCCACGGCTCCCTGTGCTGTGTCTCTTCTCCCCACGTGCGTGTTTTACACGTGTGCGTGTCCCAGGGTGTCCTTCAGCAGACGGGCTGCCCTTCACACTGGCAGCCCAACACAAGGCCCGAGGCAGTCAGATGGTCCCTCAGACAGCCCCAGGTCCCTTTGCTGCAAACTATCATACATGGGGAAAAAAAAAAAAAAACAACCAACAGTTTTCATCACTCCTCTATAAAGAACTTGGTGCTGATTAAGCTAGTTTCCACTCCAGTAGCATCGTTTACCTGGGAGGGGGAACAGCTCTGCGAGAGGCCGAATAGCAACAAATTTCTTGTCGGGAAAATTAAGGTTGGGGTTCCACAGGCCAAAGAAACACCCTCCTGTACTGGTCGGTCCTCATGCCAACAAACCACGTGTGTCTCTGGTTCCCGTTGATGTCCCTTGGGTGGGTGGGTTGCAGTGGGAACCTCTCTTGTCATTTGGGATCTGACCCAGCAAAACTCCACAACACTCTGGGCCGCGAGAGCTGCCGGCGGAGCTGCCACACGGGAGCGGCTGCCAGATTGCACAGGCAGAGGCACAGGCAGAGCATTTCCCTCGGCTGCGTGGGCGCGCGGTGGCACCGTGTGAAGACACGGCTCTGCCCGTGGCTCGGTTGCTGCATCCAGGTCGCTCCCCTTACCCCCAGCCTGGGGTCAGCAATTTAGTGCAATAAAAAAGACTTACAGTGTTGTTGGAGTCTGACATAAAGTCACATGCACTTGCGCCCGACTATAAGAAAATGCCAATTAGGAATTTCAGGATAGAGCTTGCAGGAAAAGTGCAGGCACAGGCAACTGCCTGAACCTGAGCATCCACGGGGGAGGCACGCGCTCTGGGCTGAACTTTGTTAAGTTCTCTGGGACGCGTGTGCTGCATCAGCCTCATGCTTGTACCTCCACACAGAGGTGAATTTAATCTTGACAGCTTGCTTGAGTAGGTGAGGATAAAAGTGAACCTGAGTATTAGAATCTGCTCTTCAGTTTGTAGCAGAGGTTCTGAGCTACAGCACATGCTTTTGTCAGATCACCTTTGCCAGGATCACCTCTGCAGAAACTGCTGCTGAAAGACATTGAACATTTCTGCTCTGGCTTTGAAGATCTGATTGAACTATGTTCTGTTTTGAAGGAATTGAAAGTATATTTATTAATTTAAGAGATGGCTTCCTTTGGTTCCAGGATTCGGCCCCGTTAGGTACATCATTCAAAAATTATCTATTGTGGTTGAAAAAATAATTCCAAGACATCTGGATTTGTACTAATATCTGTGAGCGGCAAGCCTTCGGTTTCCTTCATACTTCATTACTGGCGTGCCCGAAAAAGCAATCCTTTCTTCATCAGGGCTTGTTTCTCCTGTCAGACTGTTGTTCATCATGATATATGAAGCAACAAGAAGGCATTTTCTTGATTTTCCTAAGTTAAGCTAACCATCCACTGCTGACAGCCCTATTGAAACAGAACAAGCTGAATGTTTAAGTCATAGAGTTTTATATCAAATCTATCACTTTGACAAAGTGGATATTTTTCCTTTCCTCCTACCCTCTGAATTCCTCTCCCGGCTGAATGTTGTCACCTCCGCTTGGAGGGAGGACAGGGAGGGGGACAGGCGGATGGACAGACACGCAGATGACCAACAGACTGACAAGGTCATACAGACCCCAGCTTTCTGTTACAGTGCAGGCTTACGGTTCCGTTTCCTAATGAAAGTCAGAGAGCGGCAGTCGTGGAAATCGCACTCCTCCGTGTCCCATCTCATCTGCTTCTGACCCTCTGTAGGATAACGACCTCCTAATTCGTCACAAGGAGAGCACTGCAAAGATTAATCATTTAATAGTAGAAGAGAACTTCGATAGCCAAAGCACTACATACCTGCTAATTAACAGTAACTCTGTTTGGACCATTGAAAATTAATGTATATTTTGTTTCCCAGTGTGTGTTTGACAACACGGGCAACAAAAGGATGGCTGTGTTATGAGAAAAGGGACAGGGAACACAAATTCCTGTCTCATGAAGTGACCTCAGGTGTCCAAACCCCCCCCCCCGGATTTCTCTTTTCTCTTCCTATCGGGCTTCCTCAGATTAACCTCTCTGCTCTACTTCTGCTGAATAGGTTATTGCTGCTGCCGGAAAGCAAAGAGAGAAAAAGCCTGCAGTAGGTAGTAGGTGAAAATGCACTGAAGTCGACAGAGATGCCCCTTATAAATCTGTAAATGTGACCCAATAAATCCAAAGTGAGATTTTTTGGTTTTCCCTTTGCTGAACAAGTTGCTTTTGTTCTTCAGGTCTGGGTGCCTTTGCACTTCCATGTTGTAAGTAGGCATAATCTAGCAAAAGTAACAGATACCGATCTAAACTAGAGCAACATCTGGCATTTTATTTAGCATGAGAAGGAAATCAGTAGGGTTGCAGCATACATCTTTGCTATCGTATTGCTGTTCAGAAATGAGTCATTTTGACTTTCTTATCTGTACCCTGGAAACCTGTATCCTTACATTTGAGTTTTATGCATTGATGCAGTATGCCAGAAAAAAAAAAAAAAGTAAAAATAAAAAGATTACATCTTGTACCCACCAGTTGGTGGCTTCTTCTGTGCTCCTGACCAGTTAATGCTGTAAAGTTTATTTCCAGTAGTTGTATTATTGCCTGTTATCTGCTTTTCCCCAGGGCACTTACTGTAACGTCAAAGCACCAAATCTATTTTTATGAAATTGCCCTGTAAAAAAAAACCAAAAAAACCCCAACAACAACCCAAACAAAAAACTAAAAGGCCAGCAAGGAAAAAAGGTGATGGATTAGATCTTAAAGCATCAGAACAGCTCCTTGGGCTCCTTTCTGCCAGTAGCTTCGTTTCAAAGTGTTTTGTTCCTTTGTCCCCTGATTTTCCATGGTCTGTTTTATTATCGCTGTTGTTACAGCATTCATCCAATGCTATATTAAGTGCAAGGCTCTTGAAGTGCACTTTGCAGAGGAGGTGGTGAGGAATTGGATAACTCCACAAGGCCAGTGGAGAGAGGCACGTGGGATTTCTGAGCCAGCCCTCCAATCTTGCTTAGTTTTGCTAACTGAAGTTTGCCAGTGACCTCCCGCAGCCCTGGTGCTGGACCAGAATTCGAGAGCCGCGTGCTGCAGTCCTGCCATGGCTCTTCATAACCCGCAGAGCCCACAGCTGGAAAAGCAAGCTGCACTCTTGAGCTTCCCCATAGCACCGTAAGATTTACTGTGCATCCCCAGACAATAAGCTTTGTTAAGTTGCAAATGAAAACAAATATCCCTTTAAAACAACAGTGGTAGAATAGCTTAGTGGGTCTATTAGAAACGGAAAAAGTAACGCTGAGTTTTGTAGCTACGTACAGAAGCAGTCACTCAGCTGTCCGGTTGTATTTCACATGCGGCACTGCCAGCAGAGAGGCAATGGTTTGGAACAAAGATCACAGACGGTGATCATGTGTTTTATTCCCCCCCCCCCCCCAAACTTGTTTTTTTTCCTAGATATTCTTTCACCAGCCAAAGGTCACATGATCGTGGCATCTCAAATAATCGCATCCAAGAGTCACAGCTGCAATTCATCCCAGCTCCTAGGCAGGTTAGATGCCAGGGGATGTAATAAACGGGGCAAATGAACTCGTGAATGTTGAGAGTGGTTTCGCACTGATCAGTTTTCTTTTGGACTGCACGGTTTATCTACTGCAGTTTAAAAAAAAAAAATCATAGAAAAATTTCACTTTCAAAACGCAGTAGTATATGTGGTTTTCCATTTATCCACATTTAGGAGGTGTTAAATGTACTGGAACACAGCAATAACTACAGACTGCAGCTGTATCCCAGCCTGTACTCGTTAAGGCAATAGGTGCTAAAACCAGGGGCTCCAGCTCCTTTCTGTGGGTCATGCCCGGAGAGCTGGGGTGGTTTAATCCAGGCGAAGGGCTACAGTTTAATTCGAAACTAATGCTCCTTGCTAGAGGTATCCAGTGTGGCATGACTCCAAAGCACAAAGTGGTCTCAGCCTTCCTGTGCCTGACGCTGCCAAGTCCTGCTTGGTTTGGACCACCTTACTCTGAACAAGGGGCATCTCCGTGGGGCTTCAGAGGGGCATTCCGAGCCTTGATTGGATCTTTGAAGCAGGTTATTCATTTTAGATGCGTTAAACTTGGCACTCCAAACCCGATTGTACATCCCCATTTGACGTCCTTCTGCTGCCTTGGCTCCAGAAGAACATTAGTGTATTTTTTTAATAAAATTAGATATGCCAAAGGCTCAAGTCCTTAACTTGTATGGAACTGATTTATAGCATTACTTGGCAATCTTGAAGCTGTTCGGTGTTACCTATCAGCTCTGTTTCTGCATTTTAAAACAGAAAGGGAGACAGTTTGCTAATCCAGTGTGCAGCTTGGTGAAAACTTTAATCTTTCCTTGGAAATAGCAGCTTTTTGTTACACTTGGAGCTCCCAAGCTTCCCCTGAAATTATGATGATTTCTTTTGAAACCTGAGGAGCTTTAAATTCCAACGTACCTTACACCTGGCTTTCCTTCCTCCCTGCCTTGGCACGTGACTGCAGCAGAGGTGACTTTGAGCGAGGCTTGCTGGGATGTAGAAATGCACGTTTTCCTCGCAGTGGGATGAAATCACCGCTTGCTCTCCGGAACAGCTAGCTCCTGCGTAGGGCTCTCCAGCGTGGATGTCAGGATGTCAGGAAGGGGGAAGCAAAGGAAACGGGCTGCAGCACAGAATTAGTTAGAGCTGAAAGCTAATGTTGACTTTTGGCCTTGTTTAGGAGCTTCAGAGGAGGGACTCTGAAAAGAGACGGAGAAAGACACCTTCAGTCTTTTTTCAAGTAGCATAAAACCACCTTAAAGACACCATTAAGAAGAGAGCTATTGATGATAAAGGCCAATAAAGATGTAGCTGAATCTTTATTCAGCTGGAGAGCTACTGAGCCAAGAGAACCAACAAAGTTGGGGTTGTATTTGAACTTTTCGGTTTCATCTGAAAGGGCTGGATTTGTGTTGGGTTTGGCTGGAGAGCTGGGTCCCACGTTACTGCTTTGGGAAAGGGGTAAAAATTGTTGTAACAGGGAGTAACCCAGCTGGTGAGAGAGTACTCTAACTGTATCCCAGCACGTCCATTTAATCAGATAATCAAATCCTGGCATCTACAACCCTCTTAACAATGGAGACAAAAGTTCAGCCAGGCATATTAACCCCTTAATTAATAACCCTGACACTTAACTACTCTGCTGTTACCCATTAAGCTTCTGCTGACATTGATGGAGTACCAGGACACGTTATATGTGATATGTTCGGTGGAACTGGTGAATGGTGCCTGGGTAGGGCTGGTACATGGCAGATGCGCTTTCTGGGGTGTTCACCTCCTTTAGCAATTTCCCTGAAAGTTGGTTTTATTCTGCGGTTCTTCGGTGTCTGTTGCCTGACTCCCACGGACCTAAACTGTCAAACGGTGGTTACACCTACGTTGGCTTCTCCATGCCCTTGCAGATAGCAGCAAAGTCTGCCTCAGCCCCCAGATGGGTGGCACGTCGTGCCGAAGGAATCTCCATTTTATCAGTGATCTGCGATTCTCTGAGGGTGAAATGAGAAGGTGCTCTGCCATCCAGATAAAATCTCTGCAAGGGGAACGGCGGAAGGCCATATGTTCAGAAGGGGTCACTATGATAAGTAGAACCCTCTCATCACTAGAGGGACACCAAAAAATGAAACAGCCCATTGTGAAAAATTATGTCCTGTGCACCGTCCAGCAAAAATACAACACACAAATTCTAGATGAACTGAAGCATGAGTAATGTGATCGCTGATGTGGCTCATGACCTTTAATTGCTTTTGAATCTTTAGATGCTATAGCGTGAAACATGATACCCTGAATGTGACAAAAATGTAGTGTTTCATCTTGCAAATGATCCAGAATATAGTCTGCCACATTCTTTTGCATTAGGACATCATACTATGTTCTTTGAAGTAAGTAAAATTAAGTTGAGCCAAGGCTTATAATTCAGCTGGCTACTACTCAGCTGAAATTTTAGGGTAAGAATCGGAAGTAGAATAAGAATATTGTAGTTTTGACTGAAGCGTAGAAGTATGCAGGAAGGCTGGAAGCACCCTGCAAAGAGTCTGCACAGCACTGAAGTCCAGCTTAGCACTAGGCTGAATCTCTCGTTAGTATCTCAGAGCAGATACCACCAAAAGCGGTACGTTTACTTACGAGTAAGTTTTTACTTAACAGAGGAGGATGAACCTCTCCTGCGAAGACAGGCTGAGGGAGTTGGGGTCGTTCAGCCTGGAGAAGAGAAGGCTCCAGGGAGACCTTACAGCAGCCTGCCGGTACCTAAAGGGTGCCTACAGGGAAGCTGGAGAGGCACTTTTTGCAAGGGCACGTGGAGAGAGGACAAGGGGTAATAGCTTTAAACTGAAAGAGGGTAGATTTAGATTAGATGCAAGGAAGAAATTCTTTACAGCGAGGGTGGTGAGGCACTGGAACAGGTTGCCCAGAGAGGTTGTGGCTGCCCCATCCCTGGCAGTGTTCAAGGCCGGGTTGGACGGAGCTTGGAGCGACCTGCTCTAGTGGAAGGTGTCCCTGCCCGGGGCGGGGGGGTTGGAACTAGATGATCTTTAAGGTCCTGCCCAACCCAACCTATTCTATGATGCTGTGAACTTGTAACCAGTGTTCCAACAAGTTTAATTTTCTTTCTCTCCACATCTGTCTGAGGTTAGCAGTCCTTAATTCACAGAGAGTTTTGGTGCCGCTCTATCATGGCCTTGAATGAGATGTGTGAGCAGCTGCTGCACGTGCCTGGATGTGAAGAGAGTATTCAGATGTAGGAAGCCAGATCGTAAATACCACTGCAGCCTCTGTGCTTTGCAATCGACATCCTTCCCTTTTCATCCCACTTGCCATCATTCAGCTTCCCTTTGGTCCTTGCATCTCAGTGTCTTGTTGCCTTTCACTTGGTGCTCAGCTACTGCCTTTCCCCTCCCTAACGCAAAGTCATGCTGCTGCAGTGAGGGATGGCTCTGGCCTCCCTTGGGCAGCATGTACCAGTAACTGCATCTGTGATTCCCTTGCTATAACTGACCTGAGGCTACTGCCCTACTTCTGAACAGAGATGTGGAGCTCTGCTGGTCTACATATCAACAGGCATGATGTATTGCAGGGGAAGAAAGTCACCTCAAGCAGAAGTGTGCATAGCTCTGTGTGCATGGTAGTGTGCAGCCAGGCAGCATGGGGCTGTGGGCTGACCTAAAAAACTTCCTGGGGAACACTGCTGTAAGGATAACGTTATCTTCAGTTATCCTTCCTTTGGTCACTAACCCAGACCTTGGCTCTGGTTCTGCCACAGACCTTGTAGGTGACCTGACCACTGGCCAGAAGATCTTTCGAACACCCAGGTAAGAATTATAGGTCGGGCAGTCTCTGTGCCTGGATCCTTGGCAGGAATAACAGAGCTACTGCTTGGAAATGTCATGAGGATAAATGCACTGATGATGATTTTGATTCCCACAGTGATTCACGTGCAGCAGTAGTGGAAGTATCTCTAGTACCCTGCAGCTGCTCATTTTTGTTGTCTGGCACATCTAGTTAATTAAAAGATTTTGTAATTGTGACTTTATTGGTAAAAATATTGGGGGGGGGAGAAGCATGTGTGCAGATTAGTTTCCACTTACTTGTGCATCATACACACTATACATACAAGCTGTTGTAGCATGGGTTTAAATTTTGTGTTCACGAATACTAATTTGTCTGCTGAGAAGTATAGGAGCTGTAATCACAGAGTTCCTGTGGACAGTTCTTATTACAAACAGTAAGAATACTGTTATCTTTGCTCCATGCATAACTTTTTCAGGAAGACCTGCAGTGACCCAAAATCACTGCTGAGAATATTCAGAGTTTTAACCTTTGAACAAGTATCATGGGTTTTATTTCTGGTTACAACTTTAACATACAAAATCTGGAGTTGCTAAATTGAGAGTGGCCAGCAGCTGTATCACTCTGCGAAAAACGATGGCATACTGCCCTCCCCCTGCAGCTCACAATACTGTAGATATTAGGAAAGACCACAAAAGGGTGGAACTGTCACATGGTCCCATAATTATCACTCTTTGTTTCTTTTCTGTTCCTGATGTATTAGATGCCCTCCCTGCGAAGAGATTGGTGATTGTATGTATGTGCACACGCATGTTTAAGGGTGGGCGAAACCCTAATTGTATATTATTAAAATATTATGATTTTTTCCCCTTCCAAGCTGTGGCAATATGCAGCACCTCCCTGATGTCTTGTGCAGCTGGCTTTGACTGGCACTTGCAAGGTTGTCCTCCAGGTGCTGCATCAGAATCTTTTGACACAGTGTCAGTAATTAAGTGTACAATTAAGAGAATGTCTGCAATTAAGTTCAATCAGTCAGTCAATCAAATCTACATTTGTAAAGGGTTTCCAAAGGGCCTCTTATCCAAGCCTCCCCTCTACTTCTGAGCTCTGCAAAGTTAACACCAGACACAAGGCAACGGTTATTTGAAACAACTCAAATAGAGGGCTGTAAGGTTTGTATTGAGAGGGTATTTGAGGCCTAGCTGTCTACTGAATAAAAAATGACTTTAGATAAGGAATTTGGGCACAATGCTGAAATGTAACTATTAAAAAGGTTGAAAACTTTTAGCTTTTCTACCTGTCTGTCTCCCTGGGCATTCAGCTCTGCTCAAGTATTTCTCGTCTTCTTCCCTATGGGAGAGAGGCAAAAAGGACAGGTATTTTACTGGTATAAGCTAGCCTGGTTTCATGCCATTTCAGGCATCTTTCAGCTCATGCCAGTTCTGGATTTTGACAGGGAAGTTGGAGTGGCTGTGCACTTGCTGCTTTTGTGCTGCCCAGTAAACAAATCTTGAGTGAAATCGCTGCCCTACTTGGAGTAGTTATTTGAAATAGTTTTCTTCGACTATACCAGTTCTAGCCTATACCATGCTTGAGGGTTTTTTTTAAATGCATCTCAGCACAGCAAATGACTTACACATGCAGAGGGTTGTGCCATGGTTTCTGTGCCAAAGCCCTTTCTGGGAGTGGAGCACCTCACAGTTGCAAAGAGCGTGGTGAAAGTCACCAGTAACAAAGTGCTTGATCATGGCTTGTGCGCCTTTAACTGGAGTCTAAGAAATGCAGTCTTTGAAGTCAAAGCAGTTGGCATGGTTCCTGTTCTTGCTAATGTGTCCTTTTCCGGAAAGAGGTCCCTCTCCTTAGACTCAGCTACCACATTTGTCTGGCTTATATTCTGTACCCTGTGAAATCGATACTGAAGCTGTTGGTAACCAGCGTTTTAAATAAATGTGCCCCAAATGACCTCATTTCAACAGAGTTCTCCGGTTCCCCCTCACCAAGTTGCAGTGATAGACACTTCTTAGGACTTGGTGTTCACAAATAGCACCAGGAAAAGACACGGGGTCTTAAGTTCTTCTGTGCATGTAAACTTTGTGTCTTTGTGAGTGAGCCTGCAAATAGTAAAGTGGCGGGGGCAGGGGAAGAGGTTGCAGCTAGAGAAGGGCTGTGTTTCTCTGTATGGATGTACCTGGTGTTAATAAGGTCCCTTCGATAAGTATAGGTTTAACATAATGCCCCAAGTACCAGTGCTGGCAGCAGCAAGAAGCAGCTTCCAAATGCATGAACAAAGACTAGTGGCTGGTACTTTTTTGACTGCTCTGCTTCGATCTCATTCCTTTTCCCTGAAAGTAAGTTGTTCTTGTCTGAATTGCCAGATCTATATCATCAGTTGCTTTCTAAGGTCTGGAAATACTCAGTCTTCAGACTGCAACATATTACTCCATAGAATAACTTGAGGGTTTTTCTTGTCTCTGGTGCTGCATCAGTGTGAGCAACAAGCCATGGTTTCTTTGATAACAAGCTTGCATTTACATAGCACCTGTCATCTCTTAAAGGAGTTTTGCTAACTGCAGAGTGTATTGACAAAGACTTGTCCATAGCAATGTGTGTCTCTGGCAGTTTGTCTGCTGTCTCATTATATTCATTGCTTTAATGTATAGAAAGCTGTTAGCCAAAATGTCCTTCACATGGAAAAAAAGAACAAATGGCTAAGTAATGTACGAACGGTCACGCTATAAATATTCCTTAGCATATCATTAATACCAGCTATGTTTCTGTCTTCATCCATAGAGCTCTCGGTGCCCTACAAATGAAGGCCTCTTACGCCTGGGAAGCTGAAGCCAGCTGGAGAGGGAAGGGTGAGAAGGCAGTGAATGCAGTATCGTGCTTTACCAGATTTTCAGCAGAACCAAGCAGTTTCCCAGCAGAAGGTCCTGCCCTCTGGACCTGTTGGTGCCCAGGCACTGGGAAGGTAGGGACCCTTATTTTATTTCCCTTAATTGGTAAATAAGCAAACTTGTGCATTTTGCATCTGCTTATGCTTGACACGTGATACTTACCCTCTTGCGCTTTCACTCTTAGTCTCACTAAAAAGATAACGGG
>JANZLQ010000055.1:1839121-1933228 GCA_026212715.1 Elanus axillaris
TCCCTGGCAGTGTTCAAGGCCGGGTTGGACGGAGCTTGGAGCGACCTGCTCTAGTGGAAGGTGTCCCTGCCCGGGGCAGGGGGGTTGGAACTAGATGATCTTTAAGGTCCTTTTCCACTTCACATTCTCTGATAAGTTTCAGGTTTTTTTTAAATGTCATGCCATTACTTTTACAGACAAAGTACTAGAAGGTGAGGAGAGCTGTGGCTGGAGGGCAGAGCTGTGTCCCTGTTCATGCGCAGTGTCAGCAAGCAGGGAGCATCACTTTCCAGTGCAGGACCAGGGAACTTGACTGCACACTGGAAAAAGGATATCTTGCTGTGCTCTTAGGAGATATGGCAGACACGGCTTCCCAGAAGAACGTTGAATTGCAAATGCAAATTCCTACCAAAACTGCATTTTCATGCTGTATCTTTCATCTTTTACGTAACTCTCAGTGTCTGTCCCTCGAAGAAACTAATGGTCTCTACCATGCACTAATAGCAAAGAAAGTCAAGGCAACAATAAAGGAAATCCTTTGTTGTCTCTAAAAAGACAGTCAAAAGCTTGAAAGAGTCACCAGTGCTCCTCTTCTCTAGGTCTTAAAAACAGATTATTGGCTCAGAAAAAAATCCATTAAAATGATGAAAGTATTTCTACAAGCTGAATGCTATCTCCCCATTAGGGTGCTGTAGGTAACCGTAAATATCTTGACCTGATCACTAAGCTGGCTTTGGGATTGGCCACAGTGTATAATGCAGTAAATAACCTTGAGCATAAAAATGAGATTCTACTCCAGAAAACTCTTTAATCTCCCTTGTTTTTATGGATCAGCAAAGGTGTCAGAAGTTTGACACTCTAGATAATTGAGCTCTTGCATTTAGAGCACAGCCTACAAATAATGGCAACTTTGCTTTGAAATAGTCTTTCTAAACTTTGGTTTGACAATTAGCATTTCAAAAGGTTGCAACTATGTAGCTGCCATCGCCTAATACACAGTTTGAATCAAATGTAAGGATTAATAGCACAGCACTAAAACCAGCCATAAACTCTACCTGCCCTGGAAGTGTTCGTGCTAACTCTCTAACATGAAAATCTCGGGGCACGTCCCTGTGACGCGTCGGCCATCCTCAGCGTGGGGTGAGAGGAAGGGGACTTTCACCTCCCTGCACAGACCCGACCTCACTGCCTGGAACTGCTTCCCACCCCGGATAAGTGCTACGAGACATAGACTTACTTGCATAGGAAAAGCGTGGAGAAGTTTCCCATCGCAAACCTTCTTTGGGTTCTTGTAGGTATAGATGGTAAAACAGAAGCTTTGTCTTGGAGAGCAGTAGTCTCCCTCCCGTGCACGTGTTGCAGACACATGCTGAATTAGCCCAGGAGGGAGCTGATCGACAGGGTTTTCGGCAAAACCCGTCATTGCTGCAACTCTGGGCCCACCAAAGTCAGGAAGAATGTCTGGTTTGGCCGTGTTGCAAAGAGAGCTAAGTCAGCGCCTCAGATTTCATCAGCCATCTCTGACGTTGTCAAGGGGATACTCAAGAGGCAGTCCGAACAATGGGAATTCTCCACGTGCGGAGGAGAACAAGAGGATAACGTGGCAAACAAGATCCACTCACTCCCACTTCCATGCTAGCCAGGGATTCAAGGGTTTGTCTTCAAGGGCATTCACAAACTAATCAATAAAATAGGCATTTAGGAGGCAGAAGGGACACCTGATCAAGGCTACAGCTCCCCCGTGTTTATGCGTGGAGTGCACAGAGCGACAAGGAGCCGCGTGTGTGCTGTGCTCCAGCGTCCCGGGCGCCGAAGCCTGCGAAGGGCCCGCTCCGGCGCCTGCAGGAATGCGGAGCAGACGGTGGAGCAGAGCTTCGGTGCCTGCCCACCGCCCGGAGGGGAGTGGGCTTGCTGCCTCTCAGGATTGCCTGATGCTGGGGAGAAATGCTCTTATTAGGGGCTTTTTTTTTCTCTCCTTCAAATGAATGCAAACAACAGGGGTTTTCTTTACAGCTCATTCTTTAATAACTTGGGTTAGTCATAATGAAATCTGTTCTTAGGGTAGAATTAATATGAGATAGTAATGGTGATTAGGTAATTAGCAACTACCAAGAGTATTTAACCTTCCTGGTGACAGCGTGTCTGACATCACCTGAGCTCGTGCAGACTCTGTGAAAAGAATTAACAATTCTAAATTACCTCATTTAAGTTATTAATTATGAAATACAAATGGGCCCAGAAATAATGGCAGTGGTGCCCGGTATCCTGGTGGTTTTTCCACCCCTGCATATCTTAAATCTATGTATTTTCTGTCTTCCATTTCATTATAAAATTGAAATAGGATTGTAAGTATCGAAGGACATCTGCTCTGGTAACCGCTGGCTACTCACACTGTTATCCCTGCTCCCATGAATGATCAGGAAGGAGAATTTCCTTTTCCGCTCCCTTTACCTGAAAATTCAGTTCCCACTGAAATGTTACAGTGGCCAAGTATTTTGACCATTTTTTTTTTTTCTTAGTGCCAGCATTTTCCTTTGGAACAGTGTTTATTTTACTTGGGAATGTTTTTTTCTTCTTCACACATGTCACTGCAAGAGGTTTATTTGAGCTGCAGCGATACCTGAATTGATTTCTTTGCATGACGACGTGCCAGCTCCCAGAGCGTCCACCTCAACCAGGCACCCAGGAACGACGGAGCTGTTCTCTTTCTCTGGAGAAACACAACAAAACAGAGCTGCCCCCACCAGCGCTGCAGACGGCGAGATTAAAAAACAGGGACTCTTACTGAGAAGTTTCACAAGCAACTTGTCGGAGATATTTATATACAGATATGAAATCCTGTTCCAAAGGAAGTTTGCAAACATTTGCTCCTGTAATGCATGTTTACAGCTTTGGAGTTTGCTTTCATAAATTTTCTATTTAGTCATTTCATGGATTGTAAACATGCATGTGTGAGTGCATAAATCTGTTTGCACGCAGCCACCCATACCTAGAGGCTTCTGTCTATCCCATGCAGGCTGACCCTCTTCTTTGATGCACATTTATAGCTCTTCTCCAAGTTCCTCACGCTGCATTACAGTTTCTCTTTATTAGCAGCCAGTAATGTATTAATGCATTCCTCGGTGGGAAGTGTGCTCCTAACTATTACCTTGGACACTCATTTAGTTGAATTTGATAGTGACAACACATTGACATTGGTAAGGTTAATGATCCAATACTTTATTTCATTGAACAAGTTGAACAACATTTAGTACATTGTTCCACAATGTCCTCGAGAGCTGTCTGCGCTATTACTTTAATGGTACTATGGCATCTTTGCCCTTTAAGTAATTGGCACCGTGAAAATATTCTCTAGATCCTGTCACAATTGATTAGTATTGCACTGAATTACAAAAAAATTACTTTTATTTTCCTCTTCCGATCCCTTTTCATGGAAGGAAGGCGAAATTTGATCTCCATGGAAGTCACAGGCTGACAGCCCTAGAAGTACAGTGGAGAGACGAAGTCCTAGCTGCCGCCTTGACTTTTTGGATCTGGAGCCAAGACACAGCTCTGCCCCTCACCTCATCCTGACCTGCTGAGTTCATCCTTTCTGAATTTCACAGCAGCTAGTCCTATCTCTGCTTTTTTTTGTTGTTTTTGGCCACGGCAAGTAAGGCCCAGCAATCCTCAGTGAGTTCTGCCTTTTCCTGTGCCCCGGCGTGGCTGTAGGGACGGTCGTGGCTTAACCACGTTGACCGTTGTGTCTGCAGGCGAGCAGCGTTAACGGGTGCTGTTGGCAGAAGGCTGGTCCCTGCAGTGAACCGTGGAGCACACCAGCATCCCCACAGGTTCCTCGGTAAGATTGTCTTCCATGGCACATGCCTGGTTGTGCTCATATTTTTTAGAGGGAGGAGAAAACAAATATGGGCGTTAAATTCATTGGGTGATGGATTACAGCGTGGTCGACTCCTCTTTGCTTCCACTGCTAGACGGGGTGATGTGATCCCTTCGCATTGTATTTGCCAGGAGTCTTCATGGCTCAAAAGCAGGGAATTCTCCATCTTCCAGAGAGGCTGGAAGATGAAGAGAAAGAGGCATGGGATGAAGTGTCTGTTCAGTGTGAGAAACAACAGCGCTGCTCTGAAATTACATCTGTAAAAGAGAGAGGTGGCATGTGGTGGCAGTGACCCAGAAGACAACCAGTGCTTTCAGCATGGGACTTGAAGGTGCAAAGTAGAACATCCTTTCTGTGTTTGTATCAACAGCAAAAAAATTCTTGACTTTGGATTCATGTTGTCCTTCTATCACCTTCCCCTCTCTTTTAAATTACCCTTGATTGTACAACATCTGCTCCCTTCATGCTTGCATATGGCTGTCTCCTTAAATCTGCATTTCTGTCGAGGGGCTGCATACAAATATCCAGCTGAAAGTTTTCTTTCAAAGATCTGATTAACCAACTGACTCAGGAAAAGACAAATTAATATTGCCGTGACTGTAAAAGCTAACAGTGGGGAAAGGGGGTACCTGTGCAGAGGAATGGTAATGACAGGTGTCAGACAGGGGCACGGACAAGGACCAAAGATGAAGCATCTTCAGACAGGAGGCTGTATTTCATTCTTGTATTCAAAAATAAAATCCTCACAGATGTGAAATTCTGAAACATGAGAGGAATGTCATTTTTTTAGGCATATGAGAAAAATTCCTGCAATTGGCATGCTTGGAACGTCTTCTCGCCGACATTTGCTACCCAAAATACTCACCAAAGATTTTCAACAAAGCTCTGGGTTGCAAGTGTATAGGATGGCGAGATAAAGGCATATCTGCCTGTAAGCTCTATTTAGTAAAAAGTTATCCCTCTTTTGATTTTTAACCTTAAAAATAACTATATTAAAGTACAGAACTGTCCTCTGATCATCTCTATCTGCTTACAACACGTTATGTAGCTTTTTCTGCTGCTTTATAGGGTACGTTAGATGGCTTTTAATGTTATGGTAGAGGAAACAGATCGATACGTATGTGGTAGAAGGCTGAATTTCAAGGGTTGAAACACAGAAACTTTGGATTCCTTAGTGACTTACAGTATGCCTCTAGGCCGCTTAAGTAACTTCTTAGTGCCTTGACCTCTGATGCGACAAGTCGTTCTGTTCTCTCCTGTTCGCGTCCTTATTTTAAGCCCATCACCATTGCATCTGGCTGAGGTCCGTCACCTCTCCTCCCCTGCAGGAGGCTGGAATTGGCCAAGGGGGCATGCCGGGTTCCCTGGGAAGAACGTAGGGAATACCCCTGCTGACAGACCACGCCGCCGTGACTGAGGATCTCGTGTCCACGCGGGCAGCTCCGGCGCCCGCTGTAAGGCAATGACGTCCAGCATCGCAAGGTGAGGCGGAAGCTTTTCTGTAGCACTGCAAGGGAAAGGCCTTGTTTGATGAACAAGTTCATTTGGGTTTTTTGCTAACCTTCCTTCCTTCTGCCTTGCCTCCCTGCAGCCCACCCCCTGGCCCTTTTACCTCCATTCTCCAGCTGAGCCTTTCTGGAATATACTCTATACTTGTCTCCTGCTTCCCTGAACACCCATTATTATGTAGAATAATAATGCAGGAGCTCTGCTCGGCACCTCTGCTCAGTGGCTCCAAGTGGGTTGAATTGTAGCCAGCGGCAGGGGGTGATAAATGTAGCGTAAGATGCCTTTTCCACAGCAAACTGCAAATTGCCTCAGCAGCACGGCCCACAAAAGGTTCCTGCGGAGCAAATTTATCTCCCATTGTCGACCCAAGGAGGAAAGCGGAGAGGACCAGGCATCCTATTTTTAAAAAGTCACATTTGATCTTGTTCAGGCTCAGAGTCCGGGGTATTTTAAAGGACTTTTCATGGAAAATGCAGGCCTGAGAATGCAGCACAGATAAAGGGATTTATTTTTAACTGCAGCCCGGGTTCATGACCATGTAAGCATTTCAATTTTAAGCCACTCAGTTTGAATAATATATTTCGCCAAAGTGAATGTTATGTCATCTAATAACTCATGGGTGGGAGGAGGGATGGTGGCTGGGGAAGGGAAGAATAAGACTGTTAGAGAGAAATTGCCCTCTGAAGACTACCCTGCGCTTTCTAAAAACAGGAGGAGGGGAGGAGAGACACTAGAGGGTTTATCTGCCCACTCAGGAGTTCGCGCTGTGCCTCCTCCCATATGGTTCAGTCCTCAGATAGCAGCTTGATGGACATTCCTGAGGAATGCGAGGTGATGGATATACAGTTGGAAACCTTCGGTGATAGATGACGGAGAAAGGGAGAGGGGGACATTTGGTGACTGATTGATAGCAGCACAACCGCGGTATCCACAATTAATGGTACGAGGCACCTCTGATATATGATAACACTAAATACCTTTGTATTTGATGCTCACTTGTCATGTTTCTACTATACTGTCCTCTAAATGTCAGTTAATGAATTAAATGTGGATATTTGGTATTAGTTTGCCGAGCTTGGCTGCAGCCAGGCAGAAGGAGCCCTCCTTGCCGTTCCCGAGCATCTGCTGCTGCAGAGCCGGACCTGGGTATGGCCTGGCTGGTCCTCGTCTGAGCTGGATGATGGGATTATGAGTATGTTTCCAGGAATAACTGCTTGACTGCCTTTAATTGTATCCTTCATTAGCATCCTAGAGTTATTATTTGTATTATAGTAATTGTTAGTATCCACCTCTGAGATTGAAGCTCTGCTTTGCTGAGGAATGGGCAAACAGAGAGCAGAGCAGCTCACGAGCATCCACAACTGAGAGACAAGGGTGGGAGGTGAAAACAAGGTGCCGGGAGGCAGGGAGAATCACCTTGGAATAGCTGGTGGGTGAAAGGAAAAGGCAAGACTTGAATCCCAGCGTCCGCACGCTGCTCTCTGCCTTCCCTATGTGCCAACTCCCGTGCAAATGCATTTGGCTTGTGCTCACTTACCTTCAAAATCAGGTTAACGGTTTCGAAATCTGATGTACGCTTGCTGCGTACTCTTCCAAAGCATATTAGTAACTGCAAAGGAATTACTCTGGAATTAGGAGTGTGTAAATGAAAGTAGCTTAGCTCTCCTTGCCTCAGTGTCCCTATTTGTGATACAATGTTAAGTAAATACTTTAATGCTGCTGTGAAGTCAGGCTTAATTTATTAATGTCACGCCTAATTAACATTTCAAGATCCTTCCTCAGAAAGAGGATTATTAGTAACAATAATATTATTATTCCACTGGTGTTGATTTTAGCTGAACTCGTATGAATAGGTGATTAGTACCTGTAAGTCACGAAGCGATTAGCAGCCCGTGAGGGCAGCCTGGCCAGCGACCGGGCGCTGACAGCAGATTCCACCCAACCAAGGAGACACGTGCTCGGTCCTGTAGGCAGATGGGCAAAGGAGTTAGTGAGAAAACAGCTAAACAAACTTGCACTATATATTCATTTTCCCTTAGCTTAGTTGAGAACAGATCAACCTATTTGCAACTCCGAGTTGAATTTGAGTGATTAGAACCTCTTTTTCTGTGTTAACATAATGAGAAATGAAGATATTTCAAGTTGTGGGGTTTTTTCAAATGGCCTTTAAGCTTAAGGTTTATTTATACACTGTCTGTTTCCCGAGGACAGAAATAAAAAAAATACTCACTCCTTGTCTTCATCTAAGATATCTTCATATCTTTTCCCATGAAAATAATTCACGTTGCCGATAAAAAAGTCTTCTGTGAATCACTGATGAGCCTTTGATGCTTAATGTACTGTCCAGCATATGCACAGAGTTCTCTTGGAATTTAGTTTAACAAGAGAATGTGATTTTCTTCCTAACATCATTAAGGTTTCCCCTTCAAATTTCACTTAACAAGCAAATGAATGTTCTCCTAGCAAAACTTTAGTTTCTTTTTTCTAATTTCATTTAGAAGAAAGCCAGCCTCATCCATCCCATGTTTTTACACAAGAAGGAACCCAGCCAGCTGAGCCATGCTGTGAATTATTTCCAATACGGCCTGTAGCATGGTTTAAAACAGGAGGCTGACAGGACTCTCGGGGAGGCAGCCTTCCCCGTGCCCGGGGAAAGCACGGCAAAACCGTTCGTATAGGAGCTTGGTTGCTTTCCGCACAATGTTGTATAGAAAAGTGTATTCTGCCGAGTCAGCCTTCGCTTGCGTTTGTTCAGAATTTTAGTGGGTGCTCAAAATTTCAGTGGGTGCTTGTTTGGGAAACCTTTGGGCATATGGGTGTTCTGGCGTGATTGATCTTTGCTCAAACCTCTCTGTTCACTCTTGAGCAAGACTCTGCAAGCACCAGGAAGCTTCTTCATTATTAATATATTTTACGCTCTGTCCATCAGTAATTGCTTTTGTGTGCTAAACCTTCTCCCGTGCTTCTCCTGCAAGAGCAGAGGTGACGACTGCATTGCCCTGGTTGTTTTCCCCAGTCAAGTACTCGCTCATTTGCTCTTTTCTCGCTCCCTCGCACCTTCCTGCATTGCTGGCTGTGCAGCTCCGTGGTGCTTAAGCCCCTGCTTTTCTGTTGCGCTCTGCTGTGGGCTTGCAAATCATTTCCTTCAGAATAAATGGCATATATCCCTAACATCTGAACTGGTAGAACGTGAATAATTAGAGTCGAGTGCAAGTAATTTTTGAGTCAAGGCCTTGGTGTGTCATGGGTTGTAAAATTTAATCTGCCAGCAGCTCCTGGCCTCATATCAATTACATACAGTAAAATGAGGGAAAGTGTCCCATATTTCTGTGCAGTTATGGGAAATGCCATCCTTGCGTTTGAACATCGCATATTATCTCTGTTCTTAGCTGTATTGCTAGGTCACTTAGGCAGAAGTGTTGGGAATGGTTTCTGTTCTATGCATGTAAGGAGTTGTCTTTCTTAAAAGCACCCCAGCGGGCTTCCTCTTCCCTCTGCCGCGAGCGCTGCCCCACGGTTGTGTTTTTAGGTCTTTGCTACCTGTAACGCAGATTGCGGGCAGGTAGAGAGACCTGTCTCCCACATGCAGAGGAATTAGGTCCCGTATGCAGGGATTCTGTCTCATTTGCTGTTTAGACAGCCGGGCTGTTTGTCATTAGTAGCAAATAAATCTCTGGAAGGGACAGTCAGCAAATAACATGGAGATAATGGGCAATAACGTGGTGTGGTCTTTTGACTGGTACTGCCTAGTTGAAGTGTGGTGCCATCAAAATAAATAAAAAATTGGGCAGATGAAGTGGGTGGTGTGATCCGGTTGGCAATGCGCCGCAGGGACGCTGGCCGTGGCTTTCCCACGCTCCTGCCCCGCCGTCCCCCAGCCACGGGGCAGGGGTGTCCCCCCGGGCTCCTGCCCCAGCCAGGGCTTTGGGCAAGTTCTGGCCCCTGGGCTACAACCTCTGCCCACGGCCACGCAGGCAAGGCAAGGTACGACCGCCTGCTCCTGCCTCAGCTGCTCCACGGTAACTGCATATATGCGTGTTATCGGCCCATTCAGGTTAAGGGACCTTAATCCTCTTTCCCTGGGGGGTAAGCTCCCTCCCAATAACTTGTCTTTACCGAGAGTAAAAGTTTGCGTGCGAACATTCACTTTAGAGCAGCTCTAAGTTCAAAGCCGCTGCTGCCCAGGGCTTGCTAAGGCTGCGAATCTGGCTCTTGCTGCATGTCCACAGAGTGATTAAACAATCACGCTGCAATACAAATAATAATAAAATATACAATGCATCTCAAAGTGCCAGAGAGAGGATGAATAATTAGCCATATAATAGAATATATAAACAGAAACTGCATTAAAACCAGATGAAAATATGTAGGAAACAAGCTATTGCTACAGTTCTCCCTCCATTTGAATATGTCTGGGGATGCTTAAACCCTATTCTTGAGGAAAAAAAAGCCCTTCTCATTTCTACTCTATTTGCATGCTACTGTAGCAGTTTTGAGAAATTAAAAATAATTGATACATTTGAGAAAGCACAAGCAGTGTAACTATTTCATATTTTTAAAAGCTTTGCAAATACCCAGGGAAAAAGTGCTGTGCATGCATAATACTAAAGCTAAAATCTGCTCAGAGTGATGCAATGAAGTGCTCTTTTATGGGAAAAACTGTGACTGCGTATAACAAACCAGTAGATGGAGGGTTTCTGTTGTAAGTGTGCAGAACCTGGAGTGATCCCTGGGTTTAAGTACGTGAGCTCTTTTGACTGGGCTGGGGTAAGGTTTTCTCTTCAGCCGGCGGAGGTGCCTAAGAGAGAGCTCCTGGCCGTCACCCGTCCTGCTAAATAGGGACTTGGTGCTGGCCTAAGACACCCTCATTCTGTAATGACAAACGCCTTAATTGCAAGTAATTTGGAAAAAGTCTTGATAGCTATGCGTGCATTAAATGGAACAGATTAAACCTGAGACTAGGCATTTCTGTGTGATACTCTGGCAGCGGTTTTGAACAACGTTTTTGATGAATATCTAACACATCAGTGCCCTCAGCTGTATACAGAATCTGCATTAGGAGTAATCACACAGAGTGGACCTCCAAAGGAGGCTATTTTATTAGGTAAAAGGGAATGAAGCACAGAAAATAGTATTAAAGATGAACAAACGCCCCCATTATCGCACAAAATTAAATGCACTTTTCCAAGTAAAGAAGGCAAAAGTCAGTCATTATCTGTGTGTAATACATCGCAGCAGATAATAAAGAGGGGTTTATGATCTCTGAAAGCAAATTAGAGGATATTTAAACAACACATCTTTCTATGAAGGAGTGATAATTACAAAATCAGGTCAAAATGCAGAACAATCTAACCCTGCCCCAAGCTAATGTTACTTGAATAAGCTGAAATCTCCTATATTCTCTCTGAGAAGAAGGATTCATTTGGGATGCAGCTGTTCTCATTATTGTTTATCATCTGGACTCATAAACCCTTGTTAGTGTGTGTTGATACTTGTCAAATCCAAACTCAGCCTTGCTTTATGCCTTGCTTGATCCGGCTCATGTTGCCGCCTTCACGCTGCTACTGACTGAGCAGGCACAAAGCACAGCTTCTCCCCACTCCCACCTTCCCCTCTTTCAGCATTTTTGGGTAGGAAACTGGTCTTCCTCTGGCTTATGCAGCTGCACGTTTCCCACTACCAGCATACATACAGTCCTGAAGCTTAGGAGTCAAACAAACGCTCGTTCAAATCGGGAGACGAAGTTGCGTGATCTTCGGTGAACTTTGGATCCAGCCCTTCGGTGCGCTTTTTCCCCTGGTGTGTCCATATTGCTTTCCTTTTTCTTATTTAGGCATTTCCAATAATACCTTTTCTTTAACATGCAGTTTAGGCTGGGCTTTGGAAAGAGTGTTTTGGTACAACTCACATGACTCTAGGGCCGATTAGCCCGGGTAGCTTTGAAAACTGAAAACCCCAGGAGCTGGAGGAGCTGCTGGGGCTGTACAAGTCCAGCCTGGACCCAGGTCTGCTCCCGCTGAAGTCAGTGGGATTTTTAACCCAACACTGGTAAGAATGTCAACACAGAGCACATCCAGGGGATGGTTCCCATGCTCACGAGTGACAGATATTACATGGTTTGGACAGACAGGGGCAATTAGGTTCTAAATCCTTTAGTTATCTTTTGCGAAGTTACCCGTCGTCCATCTTGTAGTGATTTTAATGACTTTTCTGGGACAGGGACAGCTGCCAGCGTAGCAGGGGGACCATGCGGTGACAGTCACGTTGAGCCTTGCAGGAAACATGGCTAATGATGAGTCCTTGTTAGTAGTAGCCATAATAGCAAACTAAAGCAAGTGTTTCAGATTCAGGACACCTCTTTGCTGTCTCCCTGGCATATGAACTCTGAATTATCAAGCATTCAGCAAAATACGTTCAGTTTCCCACTGGTTTAGCCCAGAACAGAATTTTGCTGATAAAAACAAAGGATGAGCTGATTCCCTAGACCTCCCTCTTCTCTAATCCTCTGTGACCCACGGTATGAAAATTGAACTGATTAAAGCACTAGAAAACGTACTGTGGGAATCCTGTCAGCATTTACCCCTGAGGGAAGACTGGAACGGCCTAAAAGGTCTTTTCCCTGCTTTAATTTTGGTCATTTTTATGATTCACTTTGCTCTGCTGTGGGAATAAAAAGGAAAAGGCAAAGCACCTGGACAAATTGTTTCTGGCCCTGGATACTAATGGAAAGAAAAATGTCAGAGTAGATGAAAATGAGGTCGTTCTTGCCGAAGGAGGGCAGCTGATGAGATCAGAGCACAGCTGCCGACTCTGCCTGGCCTCTCATTAGCAGCGAGAGAAGCCCCGGCTGATGGGAGAGGCCAGGAGTGGCATCGCTCTCAACGCACTGACACAACACTCAGCAGAGGAGAAAATCGCCCTCTTTTCCTCCCCAGGGAGATCCTGGGTTGGTTTTCCTTCTCACCAAGAAATGGGGAAATCAGAAATTTCCAACCATTTCTCAGTGCGGATTTGGGTATCAGATCCCTTCCCCAAGATTTCTCTCAGACATCTCACAAAGACATCACAAAAAATACCTGTCCGAGGGTTTGATTTGAGTCCTCGCTGCCCCAGAGATGGCTTGGGCTGTGACTCCCTTAAAGATCACTTCAGTAGCAAATGCAACTATGCAATTTAATGAATTTAATGAAATTAAGCACATTCCCAGTCACGGTAAGGATATTAATGTGGCCGCATTCTTGGAGGAACTAAAGAGCAGTCTCTAAATAAGCAACCTTTCTGCCTCAGCTTTGCTCCCAGGCATCTCAGGCTATGTCTGCAAACATTAAATTTCAGCACTCTGCTGTCTGACAGTTTGGTACTGGAAGCAGGTCCAGAGCAGACTCAGAAGCAGATCAGATGGGTGATAACTGTGTAATTTATGGAACTCTTTGCCAGTGTTACAGAAAAAATAATTGCGGCAGCTAGCATAAAATAATGAGATGTGTTTGTGCTGCATATTGTTTTCGCTTACTTTTATGGCACCTGACATCCAGTGCGGATGCTGGACAGCACAACATTATTGAAAGAGTCGTTCGTTATATACCGTAGGTGAGAAATTCCGATTAGAGTTGAGCTCAACTTGAGATTGGAAAGCGTAATCCCCTCGGTTGTACTGTGATGCCACAGCGGCGCGTCACACTGACAGAGCAATTCTGAGGGAGAGGGGATTTAACTAACGGGCTGCCCGGCCAAGCCGGCGCTGAAAACAAGCAGTAGCCCAGAAGTTCAGAGGGTTTGATGAGATTTGGAATTTTTCCTGGGAAAGGCGGTGGCTGGAGGCCCAGCATTACTTGGAGGCTCAGAGTCATTCTGAACCATCCAAAACCAGCATTAAAAGACACGTGAGTGCCGAGGCTAGGCTGCATCTGCACCGCGGCGCACGCTGCAATAATGCCAAGCAAATACACGCTGTCAGCAACGCAGAAAATTATTCTTTCTTTAGGACAAGAGGTTTTTCCTGCAGGGGTTTTCCCACCGCCCTTTTAACAGCTCTAGCCAGATGGAGGAATCCAGCAAGAAACTGTATCTGCCTAGAAAATTCCTAAGTATCTCTCTAGCTTTTAATTGAATGGCTACCTTTCTAGGTAACAGCCGTAGCAGTTACCATTTTCTCCATTAAACAGTGTCATTTATTGTGATTAATTTTGTAGGTCTTATCAGGTGCATGCACACTAGTTACTTATTTTTGAAGCCTATTCCCCATAACGTGTCTTTTAATGGCTTTCCAGGGGAGGGAGGGAGGGGAAGACACTGACCACTTGAGATCCCTCGGTTTCCCTCATAGCAGCTCCACAAATCGGCGTTGTCGCTAGAGATGATGCCCCAAAGCCTACAGCCTGGTGCCTAGCCATGTGCCGTACTGAGCTATTAAAATAACAGCAGCTTGAATTTTGGAGGCATCGAGGAATCACTGGCATTATTTGGACGTGAATAGGAATTAACGACAACCTTGTCTTGGGAGGAACAAACCTCCCTTGCGATGGTACTTGTCCGACTCAGGAAAATGCAGTGGGTTTCAAACCCGGTCCCCTCGGGAGGGTGAGGGCAGCACCCCAGGCTGCCGGTTTCAGGAGCCAAACTAAGAGGCCAGCAGTTTGCAGGGAAGAGCAGAGGAGAGGGAAGGGCCACGCACCGGCCCCCGGCAGAGCTCGATCCCCAGCAGTCCATCCGCAAGATGAAAAGGAGCATCCAAAGTCACAGGGCTTTGCTACAACCTCGTATTTCCTTCTGTGTCTCTCCAGTTAATTAGTTATGCTCTTCTTCCAGTTAATTAGCTCAAAGAAAAACAGCCCTTTGTGCTTAGCATTATAATTTATAGTCTTTTACCATCTTATATGTTATAAGAGATGACACTTGCTTAGCAGGGTCACATTTACAATTCTTAAAGGTTTGGAGGGAACCTCACTTAGCCGTGCTGTGTAGCGTGGATGTGGGGAAAGGCGTTTCAAAGTTACCGTGATTTCTTTTAAAAAATTATCAGAGGAACTGGGAGAAAAAATTGTGAGGATCAAAGAAAATGAACTCTATTAAAAAAGACTAAGTAATGAAATAAAGTTACTGAAAAAATGCATGAAGGTGGCAAAAAGAACTTCAGATGTTCGTAAGATACCATCTGAAAAAAACCGGCAAGGATTCGGTTAGCAGGTTGGAGGGTGACAGCAGGTTGCTGTAGTCAGTTGTAACGTTGCAAGCACATCTGGAAAGCTCAGACACATCTGTTAAAATAAAAGGGATCACTGGCCTTTACCTCCGTGCTGGGCTCGTGGGGGTATGCAAGCCGCAAAGCTGGATCAGATATGCACCGAACCTCCTCGGCTCGCGGAAACACAGCTCACCCGCGGGAAGGTGCAAACAGTGGCCCTGTGGCCGCATCGTCTCCGTTTAATGACAAATTAAAAGGCCGACGGCATCCACGGCGGGAGCTCCACTGGAGCACCGTGTCAGAGCCCCGCGAAGCAAAAACCTCCAGTCCCGAGCAAGGGCTTGGGGTGTCTCTGGGCGTTCTTAGGAGGGGGCCGGACCGCAGCAGACCGGGGACCCCTCCAGCCGCTGGGTACCGCGGCGACTCCTTAAGGGGGTTTTTAAGAGAAAAAGGTAAGTAAGTCACGGTGACTGCAGGAGGAAATCTTCAGAGAAGGGAATTCAGTGATTGTGGATGGTAAGCAACAATACGTTACCAGGATTAATGTATGGAAGAGGAGATTTCAGAGAGAGATCAATTCCGTTGAAGACAAGAGTGTTTCTTCCAGATTTACACCAGGGTAAGGCAGAGCAAAACCAACCCCACGAGCGCATTACTGTCTGACTCATCATCCATCAGCCTCTGCTTCCCGCTCCTGAAAACCTGCGTGAACTGGGATCTCTTGGATATGTTCCCTCCCTGTGCAGTAATAGATCTCTGCTGCGCGCAGGCCTGGACTGCGCTCGCACTGTTCATACACATAGCTTTCCACTACAAATATGCCCGGCCCCATACATACACAAAGAAAATACTGCGTTAACAATTGTCATTTGAGTCAGTGAGAGGACGAACACGAACACAGCTTTTTGCGAACTTGACATCAAAGTTAGTGGGTGATTTTTTTTCCCACCGCTCCAGCCAGAAGTGATGTTAAGCGAGAGGGCCCCCCGAGTTGTGTTTATTGTTACAGAAAATAGTTCATATGCTTTATCTTCTGTTTGGACCTTTCGAGCTCATTTTGGGGACTGGACATTGATTTCCTCAATGGCGTTCAGAGTGCATTTCTTAAGTACACTATATCCTTCTGCGAGGTTATCATGTAATAGTAAAATACGAAGTTTGGGCTTGTGCTTTCAGTCCTCAGACCCGAGCCATGCCACGTCAAATAGCTCCTGGGGATGGAATTGAGAGCAGAGCCGTATATCACGCTCTCACTGGCACTTTGCCTTGCACTGGTGTTAACTGAAAATGGGAAGAATCTGCCCAAGGGGGGATAGCGGAGTTATGATGTGTCTTACTGATGGATGTGCCCAACAAAAGTGAAAGAATATAAAAAGAGAGTTTAGATAATACAAAGGTAGACATTTTCAATACAGACTTAGGATCACAAGACATTCTATAATCATAACTTTAACTCATCCACTTCACGTAGGTTTTGCAGCACTGGATAATATACAACACATCAGTCAGAAACCTTGGTGGCAAGCAGGACGATATTTTGAAAGCTGTGTCCTTGGAATATTGTCCCCTTCAAAAAAGTGGAAAACCAAATCATCACGAAGTACATTTATCTCTCTCGCGACTCTGCGCTGCGTCCCCAGTTGTTAGGAGAAGAAAAAAGCCCTGCCAGATCGAGCAAAGCTAAAGTTTGCTGTGAAAAATTCACAGAACAGCTCATCTCACCTTGATGTCTTCTGCAGGTATGGCTACATAAATCTAAGTGCCCACGGTCAGTGCTCAGCTGCAGTGCCAACATCTAGCGAGAGATTAGATCAGAGAGCGAGCGTGAGAGGAGGAAGAAAGATTCAAAAGCAATCAAGATCTTAATCCCAGCAGCAAAAAGCTGGAAGAGGTTTCAAAACAACCACATAGCTACAAATTATTAGGAGTAGTGGGCACGTTTCTGATCGTACTCGCGGTCGGATGAGCTATCGCGCTGAAGCCAGCAGCCGGCTGCCAGAGCTGGGGCGTTGACGCTGGAGTAAGGGCTCCGCGGTCCGAACAGACATCCGCTGCTCCTCCAAACCTTCCAGCTTTCAGCACTCAGCTCAACCCAAAGTCTTGGTGTTTGGAGAGAAAATATTTCAAAACCCCCTAATTTTCCTGAAAGTGTGTCTAAAAGTTGAATAAAGAAAAAAACCCCAACTTTTTCTTGCCCCTCTTGGACTGAGAACCAGAATGGGCGTTGATCCCTGGCAGGGATTTAATAATTACCTGGCAGCAATTCCACGGGCGAATTTTAGGTTGTGGCCTGTCCCTTAATTATTTTGCAGGTTCGCCCACAGACACGTCTTTCACCTCCAGCTCTGCTCCCGGGACGCACCATCTGCTGAGGCTTTCGAGGTGGTCCTCCCAGCGAGGACAAAACAGTCTCTTCCAGTGCTTGGAGCAGGGCAGGGCTCACCTTTGGGGAAACAGGCTTTTTGCGGGTCCTTTTGTGGTTTAACATCAAAATTCTGGAACTCAGTAAAAATGTCACCCTGGGATTTTTGGATATGAGCCTGAACTCCAAAATCCACACGGTTCCATCGTGCCTAATTACAGCCTGTCTAAAATGCTAATGGATCCCAGCGATGCAATATTCATAGTAGAGAATTATTGCATTGCACATCCTGTGCAGTTAATCTAGTCGTCTAGGTTATTGGACGAAAAGGTTCAATAATAGGAAAAAGGCCTGTTGTTGGGTTGAGTTTTTCTGGATTATTGATTGAGTTTTTAAGTTTAATGCAAAGAGACGGTTACATAGTACAAAGTGTATTTTAAGCATCTGTTTATTAAAGCTGAATTGCGCTAGAACTTCTGTTCAAAAGTACACCTGACAGCTAAATGAATAGCAAATTATTTCACAGCGATCTGTGCTATTTTCTGTTGTTTCTGTGCAGCTAGCTCCTGCATGTACTGTAGGTTAAAAGAATTCTCAACCTTCTATTTAATACAATAAACTTTGTCAGATGTTGTTATTATTTTTGCTGAATGCCATATCCAAGTGGAATATATGCATAAAAGCCTCATTGACTCCTGGAGGAGTCTAAGTCAGGTGGAAGCAGGCTGCAGTCGTAAGGAGAAACTGAGCAAGGTGGCTTTTATTTAATCTAGTTCAATCAGTACCTAATGATAGGCATTAAAAATGCTGGCATTAAAAATGCAGTAAAACAACATTATTCGCGTTCGCCGAGGACAACTCTGGGCATTTTCTCTACAGGGTGGGGAGCAGGGGCTGGGCGCCAGCGTGACGGCAGGGTGCTGTGCTCGGGGCAGGGGCTCCCAATGCTGCACCGCGCATTGCCCTGAGATGCTGAGATGCCATTTGCCGTGGCATCCCCAGCCTGACAGAGGTAGCACCCCAAGCTTTGCAAGGAAAGAGTTAACAAACTATAGAGTTAAGGAGAGCTGTGTGTCTGCAGCAGGGCTGAGCCCAGCTGGAAAGAATCAGGGAATCCTTTGGGGAGGTCCAGCAGGTGCCCAGGTGCTGGCAATGGGCTTTGCTTTAAAGGCCAGGCCACAGGGCGCAGCTCTGTTCAGAGAGTTGAGCTGCGTTTCTTGGTGAGGTTGTGATTTCGGAAAAAGAAATGGAGGTTTGCTTAAGGGCGGCTTGTAGCAGTGGATCTCCTTCAGCTGAAAAAGGTATGAGAAATAATAGTATGTGAAAAAGAAATTATGCTGTGAATCACTGCGTGGACACAGGGGTTCATTGCAGGAGATAGAGAAGTGCAAGAAATCATTGCTATGTGTAGTCTAGAGTTGATTAAATGAAACATATGGTCTTTTGTTTAACCTGGAAAGTTGTGAGGTGACTTATGTGAGTTAATAGCTCTGGCTGTGGCTGGGGTGCTGGGAGGAAATAGGATGGAGGTAGCCTGGTTGCTAGTAAGCGGTCTACGCTGATGACTTTGCTTCTTGTGCTGGTGCTGTTGCAATAACAAATACTCAATGATTCCTTATTTCTGGGGTTTAGTGGGGTTTGTTTTTTCGTTTTTGGTTTTTGGTTTTGGTTTTTTTTTTTTTAAATTGAGTTCCATAGCTTGAATTACCCTGTTTTCTGTGAAATGCTCCTGTTGCAGTTTGTATTCAGAAAAGTGACTGTACGGACTCTGGATAAAGCCTGCCCTGCTCAGGGACCTGTACAGCCTGTGCCCCGCAAATGCGCTGCCTTGAGCCTTCTGGCAAGCTCCTGAGCACTGCAGTGCTTTGGGCTGAGGACCAGACCCCAAATGGTAATAAACAGCACTTGTGCTTCATTTAAAACTGAAGGTGTTCAGATGTGGCTGCCCAGGGGGAGGGAAGGAACAGGGAGTCTTATGCACAGTGGGTGGGAAAGCTGGTCATAAAGTTTGACCTGATTTATTTAATTTTCTGGGAATAATAATAATTCTTCCCTGAACTGACAGTCTGCATGTCAAAGTTTCAGCTCAATTTGAAACGGTTGAAAGATGACTTCCAGGGGAAAAATAATGCTGGTTGTGTAGCTGATGTGCTGACAGTCTCTAACCAAGGTGTTGCTCTCCACCTTAATGCACTGCAGAAAAAATTATAGGCTGGCAAAAAGAGCTGTTGCATTTCATGTGATTATGGATTGTTTGCATTACTGTCCATTAGGAAGTAGAAAGGAGGAAAGGCATTGCAGGTCTTGTTAGGTGTTTTTAGGCTTGCACTGAAATTATTTCAATCTGGAATAACTGAGATACTTGCAAAAATGATAGTTTTGATGTTGGTCTTGCCATTTGGAGGGGAATTCTTCTGCACTGGAAGAATCTAGCAGTCTAGCCTTGTAGTAGTGCTGTTTTGAAAATCACATGCATGATTTAATGTTTTCCCTGAATCCACAGCATTTTAAAAAAAAAAAATTAATCCTGGCTCTAATTTTCCTTGTCATAGGGCCTTTGAAAATCAGATGTACTGATTCACTTGCTAGTCAGTCTCCTTTGTGTCCTGGTATAATTTATCATATGAGTGCAAAATGTCCTGTGTAAATCACAACTGAGTATCTGAAGAAGCTTGCCAAAAATTATGGGGACCATCAACTTTTTTTTATGATAAAATGTCTGAGAGTGCTGTTTCTGATAGTACGCTGGGTATCTTTTATTAAAGATCTAATTTCAGGAGCTTCAGGTGTGATTGGATTTTGAAGGTCTTGGGGTGGGGGGGGGTGTAGTTTATGAGAATAAGAACAATTGATGAAAATGGGCTGCCAAGATAACTTTCCATGGCTGCTAACCTGTACGTTTGGCTGTCCCAGGACAGACCTCGGCAGGCAGCGATCCCCGCAGCCCTGTACCGGCCACTGGCTCTTGTGCCACTCGGCAGTAACGTGGTCCACGCGCTGTGCGAGGACCACCTGTAACTTGTAGTCCCAGATCTGGAAAAACATTTATGTACGTTATTTAACTCCACCTCTTAAAGCAGGTCCATTGACTCCAATAGGCAGATGAGTGTGTTAAAGCCGAGCGTGGGCTTGGAAGTGCCTGTGCGCTCTGAGCCGCGGGTCTTTACTGGGCTGTCTCTGCCCCGCGTCCTTGGACGCTGCAGCCGGCGGCTCGGAGCCCGATGGTGCGGTGGGGTCTGTGCAGGGAACAAGCCCGTCTGCTGGTCTGGGACTGCATCTGGCAGCAGCTTTCTTGCTGTTTTGATGGTATTATCAGGTCTGAATTCAAACCGGGGGCTCCTAGTGGGCACCAGGTTTAGTTTATTTTTTTTTAGGTTGGTTTTGCTGTGTTTCTTTGGATTTCTTTGTTTTCTTGGAAAGCAAGTAAGATTTGCAGAGTCCATATTCCACTCTCTTGATGCAAGTGTAAATCAGGATACTAGCCTGCCCTACCCTATAAAAGGCTCAGTACTCTTCTCTACAACTGCCCATTAAGCTTCACAAATGGATAAATAAGGAACTGAGATGTGTCATTTATTCATAGCACTTGGAAGGCAGGGAGGAATGCCATAAATCCCTGGGCACCTCGGACTTCAGATCTGTCACTAAGCAACCCAGAGCATCGTGGCTGGCAGCGGTGCTGAGCACACATCCCCTCGCTTTCCCAGCCCAAGCCTCTGCCTTCAGACCGAAGGAGATTTGCACTTTGCTGTCCTCCACGCAGGCTCTGCCCCTGCCCGGACCCCCAGGAGCTTAAGGGACAGTGTGCTTTTTAGCTCTGCTCATTTCCACCTGCCCAGACCCTGTGCCTCTTAATTTCTCTCCGTCTTACTGCTTTGAACTCTGTAGACGTGGTTCCGTACTGCACCGATACAGTTTGCAGGGAGGAAAAGGACAATAAATTTGTCATGTAACAGTATTGCCAAAAGAAGCAGAAAATAATCAAGAAGGGATAGTTATTTAGCTCTCCCAGCATGTGTGTACATGTTGTGTATGTGGAAGGGAGGGCTTTTGCAAATGTGCTAGGAATAATAATTAAACTCGCAGCTTGTCGTTATTAAAATGGAGTTAGGGGAATGCTTCTGGCCCTCAGGATTATCTGACCATCCCCATAGCAGCGTTATGTAAAGCTGAAGGCTTGGAGAGAACGGCATCGTCTGCAGCAACGCCAGCATACCTGTCTGTCTCTGAATAACAGAAAGCTGGTGATTTGAAGGGGCTGATAGATGAGACAGAGCACCTCGTTTGCTCTGCAGCAGAGCCCAGTAGTGAAGGGACAAAGGCAAAGGTATGTTTCTCAAAAAAAATGATGCAAATGAGAAAAGAATCCCTCTGGTTAGTGAAGTTATTCCAGCAAGTGGCTATATAAATGTCTTTATATTGTTATTTCCGATATTAGTTTGTTGTTCCTCCATGAAAGCTGATTTATTTGAAATGTTATTACTTGAAACACCCTAATCTTTTTGTAATAATTCATATACTGGAGATTACAGTTTTGGAAGGCAGCCCAGCTCTGGCTGGAATCCTATTTATGGATTAAAGGATTTGAACAGCATTGCAAGCTAGATCTCCGAATAGCAGGATAATGTAAACCTGGTTCCATATAAAATGCTTTACCTCTGCAATAGTAACCCCATTAAAGGCAGATTGTTGGAGGACGTTGGACAAGAGGACTTTCATTACAGTAAAGCAGGATATCTTGCACCCCTGAAGAGCAAGGATTTTCAGAGCTGAGTCTTCCCCTTGTTAAGATGCCCTGAGCTGTGTTTTGTGTCTCTTCTTTCTTCTGGAAGCCATCATGCCGACTAATTATAGGGGGTTTGTGGTGGGTTTGAACCGACTTCTTGAGGAAAGAACCAGCGTTTCAGGTGGGAATTGAGCCCCTACAAAAGGCAAATAAGGTACCCCAGCAAAGAGCTGCTCCTGCCCTGTAAGGGGAGGGAGGCAGCTGGGAGCTGTAATTTCCATGTAAACAGCAGCAGGAGGGCCCACCCCAGGATTCATTAGCGTTATTGGAGGGACAATCCCACCCCAGGAAACTGGAAGCTTTTGGGAGTGTTGTTATTAATTTCCTGTTTAATGTAATAGTGTGTGGGGAGCCCAGTCACAGGCCGGAGTACTGTTGTAAGTGCTGCACAAAATCCAAACTATAGAGAATGGGCAATGGTGTAATTTAATTGTAAGTGTGCTTATAATCCGTGAGAAGGTAAGTACAGAACTCGTCTAGAAAATAATGGCACTAGGAGCCAGCATTAAAATTAATGTTTTCAGGACACGGGCAATCTAACTGTTTTCAAGCCTTTTTCACACGTTGCAGCAAGTGAGGTTTGAGACAAGATTTGAAGCGGAGCACTGAAGTGGCTTTGTGGGTATTTATAGGCAGCTTTTAACATAATCAATGTGCGGTAGAGCCGGGTGCCCTGGGCCAAGCTGAACAAAAGGTGGGAAAGGGAGGACAAGCTGTGAAGGGCTCTGAAAACGGAGGCAACCGGTGTTGGATGCAATTAGGAGGGATGAGCCAGTGGAGAGATGATGCATGGAAAGGCATGGTGCAAGCAAAACCTACTGGTGTTCCGAACAAAGCTGAAAATGATGTGGTTGTTGCAATAATTAGGCCACAAGATGATAACCTGGAGAAGGCTTGCCGTGTGCCCCAGGGAAGGCTGGATTGTAGAGACACTATGCAAAAAAACCTGCAAGATTGATTGGTGCTGTGGATGTAATGCCCTGGAGAGACTTCTGAGTTTAAGCTGATGCTCAGCTTTTTTTATTATATGCTCCTTATAGAAGTTGAAGGAGGTTATTTGGGAAGAGTGCTTAGGAGAAGATTAAGATCTCTCTCTTCTTTTCCACATGGGTGCAATGCTAACACTGAGGAGGAGGTGGGGAGAAAGACTGTTGTGATCAGCTGCGCAGGATTGCAGGGGGGATTGGAGAATTAACATATGAGAGGGATCACCTGTTCCAGAAAATCTCACTTTCATACAATGCAAATGCTAGTCTGCAAACACAGTGTGTCAGGATGTAATAAATAATTAAAAATGGGGTGCTCAATACCTGTGTGTTTGTAGGTATCACTTGTATCCACCCACCCAAGCGTGGTCTAAAAGCAGCAGCCTGGTCTATGGAACTGGAAATGATTACAGCTTCCCCCTGCCCTGCTGCAGCGTTGCCCTGGGCAAAAAATCATTTCACTGCTCTGGATCTCTGCTTCCTCTTCTATGGAATGGGGTAATATCATGTGCATCCCAGAGGATTTGAGCATTACTTATTATTTCTATAGGGATTTGAAGGTTAATAGCTTTACACAAGCCTAATTAATTGCTGTTATTTAGTTTAATATTCTGTGCCAGTACTTTGTCCATACAAAGCTTGCTCTACCATCCTTCGTGTGAAAAGATTTTGAAGCGGCACGGTTCGTCTGTGGTACAGAAGTGTGTATCCACAAATGAGAGACTATGCGATAGCATATACAGGTATGCTGGTGTTTATAGGGTATCATGCGAGCTGCTACTCTTTGTTCTGATGCAGGCAATGGCAGAGCAGCTCTTCAGTGGAGGCAGGCTCAGATGGGACAACAAAATAAATGAGGATAACAAACACTTGCTCCTATGGTGTGAATTGTCTTAACTCTCTCAATGTTGTTGGTTGACTAATACTAAGTGAAGATAGGATTGCAAGGCTGGTAGCTCGAGCATTAACTGTTACTTTTGCAAGGGTGAGACTTCATGCCTCAATACTGTTTTCAGAGAGCCTGAACGCTTTTGCGAAAAAAAAAAAAAACAATCCACCCTCTTCTGTTAATGCTTCTGAAATAATTCATGGAGGCTTTTGATGTGGTCGTGTTCTGGCTGACAGCCCTGGTGTTTAATGGAGTCTGAGACTGAGCTTTGATGGACATTTGTACAACTTTGAATGCTTTTGCATGCAAACAGAACCAGCGTGATTCCTGCTGCAAACAACTTCATTTAGGCCTGGGGTAGGAGAAGCTTTACGTGCTGGTTTGCTGGGCCCTGCTTTCCTGGCGCCTTTTTCTCTCCGGGAATCGTGGCACAAAGCAATGCAGGCTAATCCTGAAACTGGGGCATACTTGCTGTCGCTACAGGTGGTTTTTACCAATAGCACCTTGCAGGATGGTGGAAGGCCACAGCTCTCGCCTGCACTGGAGCAGTTTGTTACCTCCCCTCCAAACAGCCCAGGAGCGAGTGGTTTGCAGGATTCATGCAGCCTAAAGCCTACTGCAGGGAAAAGCATAGATGGTGATGTGCCCCTCCGTTGCAGTGATGCACAAAGAAAGAGAATTGACAGTGACAAAAACAATAAGGTTGTTCCAGCCCGTGCGTAGGACCTTGGAGGGTTTGGCTGTTCCCTGCATCGTTCCCTCTAAGCGGACAGCGAGGAAGCGCGATCTTGCAGGGCACTGCTGTGGCAGGAGCCCCGTGCTGCCGAGCCTTGCTTGCCAAAGAGGAAATCGAAGCCATTTGCTGCAGCGTCTGAACAGGAACTGTGGGCCGATCCCAATTAAATGTGCCGTTAATAAGAAGCAACCCAAAAAGATAAGAGCTTTAATATTTGTGCTTAAAAACCCCCGCGGTAACAAATAAAGACTGCTGTAATGTCATTTGAGAGGGGGAAACGTGGTGCACCTGAGAAGAAAGATGGATTGTGTACATTGTGTGCCTGACAGTAAAACTAATAGCTATTGGATGGGGTGTTAAGTATATCATAAAATCAGTGTCGGCCACATTCAAGAAGAGGCATTCAAACTGTTTTGACTGCCCGTACCGAGCATGCTGACAGCGGCCAAGGCGGCCGGGGGACTGCAGCCCTCAGCGGGGGTGAGAGCGGGCACCGCTGGGCTGATCCCTGCGGGCTGGCTCGCAGCACCCCGGGAGTACGGACACGGTCAGGGCTCCGGGGACGAAGGGCTTGCTCTGACAGCCCTCCCGAAACATGCTGGGAGCCTCAGCCAGCACCCCCCAAAGGCAGATGCCCCGTGGAGTGGCAGCAGGGTGTACAGAGGGCAAGGTGCCTTATGTAAAGCAGGGTGTACACAGTACATAAGGCAAGAACATTTCCTTCCCTGAAGCTTCTGATAGTTGCTGTGTGACGTGAACTTTCTTTTATTCTGAGAAGAGGTAATTAAGCCAGGAACAATTAACTGAGGGTTATCTGCTGCTAGGCAAGCAGGAGCAGGGGGAAAAGAGCAGCACTAGGAACAGTGATTCCTTCAACCATTCCCAGCCCTTCAGTGTAACTCAGAGGACTTCAGCTTTGACCTCATTAGAGTTATTTCTGTGCTGCCTCCTCGCAGCCTGGCTGTGGGCACGGAGCAGGGCTGGAGAGGGGAGGGCAGCCCACCCGGCTGCACCATACAGTGCATGGTGGTCCCCAGCCTGTGGTGCTGCCTCCTGGTCCATACGTATGTCGTCTATACAGACAGAACTGGATATTCTTAACCCCCCCATAGGGCAAGGAGTACTGCTGTAAGAAGAGGAATGCTTCCATGCAGGCAAATCAGTGGAGATGGACATAGGCTCGGATTGCTTGTACAAAAACTTCCTGGTGGCTTTGCAATTAGCCAAGAATGCAAAGTCCTGTTTTCTCCAGTTTGTGGAAGGCTGATGCAATGTTTAGCTGCGATCCCATGGGAGGAAACCAGTCGAGCTCCTGGGAGGTCAAATAGCTGGATCTGGGCTCTCTGCATCTGTTTCTCGCCTCCAAGGGCAGTGGTATTGCCAGATGGCCAAGCTATGTGCCAGGCAGTACAATTAGGGATTTATCTCGGTGCTCACTTGGCAAAAAGACCTTCGTTATGGGGTAGTTAGCCCTGGGGGTTGACCCAAAGTCTCTTACTGGGGCCAACCGATTTATTAGGAGTCTGGGAATTTCTGGAGGTCCATCCCTGGCACTTGGATGCTACATGAGATCATTTCCACAACCGATGACAGGAATTTTAAAACGCAAGGAAATGAGGAATGCTGTCCTTGTCCAATATGTCACATGAACAGCAGCCAAAGTTTAATAGAAGATGCTGAAAACCTGACTGCAGGTCTCCTCCTAATAATTTGCTAAAAACCCCCAATCTCCTCCTCTTTTAGGGTGGCCAACTGCTGCTCTCTTACTCGGCATCCCCCTGAAAGAGCACAGGGTCTGCTCGCGTGGCTGTGACCACCGTTTGCTGCCGAATTGAGTTCGCCTGGTGGCACGGGGAGGTGATTACAAAAGCTACAAGGGCTTCCAGTAGCACAATTTCCTGAAAATAATGGGCTTCAGCATTTCGGTTCTTGACTCCATCTCTTCTTCCTTCAACTCTGCGGCTGCCAGCAGGTCAAATAAGTACAGAGCGAGAGCGGAGTGTGGTCCTTTGTTGTGATTTGAGGAAAGGTGACTTCTGTTCTCCTTGCAGCAGCTTGCTGGAGAAAATTGGGCAGGTTTGTAGCAAGCAGCGAAAGGCTGTATCAACACAGGGAGCTGCCAAGCTGAGCTCAGACATGGTGTTGTCTCCTTGGATCCCTGGGCACGGAGCTGAGCTCTGGCTGACCTTCCTTTGGTGCTGAGCTGTGCCTGCCGGGAGCTGTTGTGGGAGCTCCAAAAAGGAAAGCGCATCCATCCAAAGCCCAGTGTCCGAGGTGGGGAGCGGGGTGGCGTGGGTGCTGTGCCCGCTGGTGTGGAGACCGGCGTCCCACCGGAGACAGGGTGGACGTGCCCTACTTAACCTGGGCGGCCAGCGCGGTGTTGGATCTCGGCAGCGGGAAGGGTTCCTCTGTGCCAGCTCGCTGTGCAGTCAAGCAGACGTAGACAGCTTGGGCTTCTTGTCATCTGCCCAAATCGGGGCATTGCTGTCCCAGCAAACGCAATCTGTGACTGTAACAGTAGAGAGACATCTCTGTGATGTGAGATGTTGTGGATGTGCAGGGAATAGGTTGCTCTGACCCGTCCTGGGGACGGCCGGCTGTGCCGGGGAGGGTTGCCGAACCGGAGTTTCTCCTCCTTTCTGCGCTGGGCGCCCGGAGGGCCCCAGCACTGGGTGCTCCGGAGCAGGCTAAGAGCCGGAGCAGTGCTGCAAAGTCACTGCTGGCAGCAGTGGTGTAGGCTGGAGACCTGGATAGCATAGCCAGGGCGAGCTCCTTGCTCCTTAAAAAATTAATTTGGGAATGCATCCCAGATTCTGCCTCTCTCCCTTGAGGTGGGAGAAGGTTTGTGTTGAGGGGGGGAAGGAGGCACTAAAGCGCTCCCTGTATGGGAGAGATGGAAGTGGGGGGGGAATGTGTCCCAGCCTTGGGCTGCTGCTCCGGCCCGTGCCCTCCCCAGCGTTCGCCGCGGCCGTTCAGCCTCCACCTCTTCCCAAGCGTGTGCATCTCCCGGTAAAAAGGGTCTCCTGCTTTCAGCTGGTGTTCCCGTGCTGTAGGGAAAGGCAAAGACTAATTAATCCAGCTTATCGCTACGATTCACAAACTGCTGTGGAAGAGGCTGGGAAGGTGGTTTTGTCCGTTCCTGGCCTGCAGCAGAATCTGTGCTGGTGCAGCCTCCGTGGCGTTGCGGGAGCTTATCCTGCTCCGTGCTGGCATGAGAAACAAGTGAATACCTGAAGCTTAAAGATATAAGTTGATAATTACATTTAAAAGTCTACCTGGCTTTATAATTTTTTTATGACAAATTAATTAAAAGCCCAGTTATGGAAGCTTTGGAAAGGAGACATACATATTTAATATTTATTAAAATATTCATATGCTACATGTTTTTTAATTTTGAATAAATATTTTTGGATAATCGGTCACATTTTTTGTTATGCTAAAAGTTTACATTGTGAATTCAACCACAGTTGATTAAAAAAATGTGCAATCTATTAATTATGTAATAGCACACATGCTGCTCAGGATCTGGAAGAAATACATATATCTGTTTTCATAACCAGAAGAGTTATCAAGGTAATTTGCGTATTGAAACTAAATGAAAGCTTTGATTCCTATAATTATGGCAAGATCTCTACCTTCATCTCTATATAAATACAACTTTCAGGATTCTTTTGTAATTCTTCCTTTCAAATAAACAAGATATGGGAAGTAAGGAATGATCCTTCAGAGGGGATTGGGAACGCCTGGGAGATCTGGGTGTAGTATTGAAAAGCTCTCAAGCTCTGTTTTGTTTATATAGTTATATTATATCAACCGAAATGCCGAACTTGACTTTCAAGTCGAAGGCTGGGACACTGCGTGTGTTTCCGTCCGTCCAAAGACGGCACAAGGAAAGGCTCGCCAAGGCACTGTGCAGTACTCGCAGCATTGCCCTGATCAGTTTTTCACTCCAACCATTAGGTTTTTTTTGCAGTTGTCATGGAAGGAAGTAGTAATGACTAAGTAACTAATTTACCAACCCTATTTTCAGGGGTTTTAAGACTGTTTCTAGTGCTGCTTGGACTCTTGGCGTTCTCGGAATGAATCGCAGCAGCACTAGCAGTTTCAAAGCAAATGGTACTCAATGCGCATTTTTCTTAATGAGCTGAGATGCAAGCGGCAGCGCTGCTGACCCTGCCGTCTGTGGCCTGATTTATAAGCTGCTTCATACTCTGTCACTGAAGCTTAAGGATCCCTTAAGTCTCTTTTTCCTCTGCAAGACAAATAAAAGGCTGTTATTGCAAATTAGAATGTAAGTCAGAGCTGCTAAAGACACCAAAACCAAAACAAACAAAGAAAAAATAAAAGGATTGTTCGGGGGGGTTTTGTTGCTATTCTCAGTAGAAGGATTATTGTTGATTTTTATGAAAAGTTCATCCTGGAGGCAGTAGGCAGTTGCATTACTTTAGCAAGATTGAGCTGTTTAAAATTCCAGGGTTGTCCGCCAAAAAAATAATAATAGGAAGTTGTATAGAGAGGAATGTGCTGACAGCAGTAATGTTTGGGTAATAATTCATGTGTTGTAGATGATGCTCTGGAAAGCTGCCCAGCTGGCTAATGCAGATTGGGGATGCTCTCGTGCTGATGGCTGTACAATTGATTGGCGTTTCTGCTCCATCATGAAATCAGCTTGCAAATGAAATGGAGATGGTTTCAGAGGGCAGGGCTTGCGGAGGCAGGGATGGGCAGAGAACTCCAGCGAGCAGCACCGTGTGCGGGTTGGAGTCCGGTTCTTGTTAAAGGAAACCTCGTGGTCGTTGGCCTGGTTTGATGGGAGCATCTCTCCCCTGTTTCACTTGCTTCCAGATGAGGGCAGCTGGTTGTGGTTGGAGCTGAAGGACAGGGTGACGTTCTCCGGCAGCAGCAGGGGTTGTGGTTTCCCCCAGGAACGCCAACTCCGACAGTCATTGGTGTCTTGACCTTATTCTCCAGACCTGGACCACATAATTATTCTGAGCAAATGGTGCTCTCGGAGCTGTTGGTCCCTTTTCTTCTGTTCGTTGTGGGGCTCCACGTGGCGTTTGCTACCTGATTCTGCAAATGGACCTTGGCCGAGATGCTCTCGGGTGGCCGCACTCTCTCAGGCACAGGCTGTGTTACAGGTTTGGTTCGCCTTGGTCCCAGATTATCCAGCAGCACAAAAAAGGCAGCAACTCTTTCATTCCCCCACTGCTGCAGCCCCTTTTTGTGCTTTTCCACAAGCCCCTAAATAGGGTTTGCCTGTTACTAACGATTTCTGAGTTGCTCTAAACCCTATCAAGGGGACCTAATACAAGACAGAAGATGGGTTGGTGATACTATATTTAAAATGATTTTCTCGTGGATTCTTTTCTTCAGAAGGGGTTGAAATGACAGATAACTGTTGTGTCATTTTAGCTCTGTGAACAACACTTAAAAGTCCCAGTCAGCATGCATATAGCCAACTTAAATGCAAATTGCACACCACTGGCAACTTTATTACATGTGAAAAACAAATTTCACTGAGCTCATAAGTTACCAGAGGGAGAGCAATAGTCTGTTCCCACTCCTGAGCAGCAACACCAGAGGAGGCAGCACTGTCCTTGAGAGACCTGGCTGCCAGCCATGCTGCAATAGAGGCTCTTGAGTACCTACTGGCATTGTATGGAGCATCTTCATTAATAATGAAAAAAAAAAAATCAGCAACACCTGAGGAATACCTAAGTAAGTTTATTGACACGAGTGCCTTGCTCTGTGTCACTGCTTGTTGGCATTGCTGCTGTTTAACCTCAGCCAGGTGCTGAGAAAGCGGCTGCCGGTTGTGCCTGCTCCTGCGTGAGCCACTGGACCTCATGGATTTACCAACAAGCATTTGCTGCAGAGTTGGGTTAAGGGAGACCCTACTGCACCTCATTCAGTGATTTAAACCCAGGGTTATTTGATAGCATCTGGCCCAGCCAGGCACCTTTCTGAGCCATGAGCAGATGTTCCCACGGCATAGACACTGCGGCAGAAAGCTCGTTAAAATGATCTTACTGACTTCATCAGGTTTAAGGTGAGATCCTTCTCCAGCAGCAATATCTTTAGGAGCGAGTATCTCGATTTCATTTAGAACATCAGCACATACAAATCATCTGGGGATTAACATGGTTTTTCCTTGCAAGTATTTGGAAACATGATTGGGATCAGTTGCAGCTGTGAATGTCTAACGACCCCTCCAAATGGCTCCTCCTGAGTCCCAATAACTTTATTCAGGCATTTGTTGGTGTCCAGAAATTACAGGCACGAAAAGTATAAGGTCCTTTGAAGCCTGACTGAAAACTTGACTTAAGCCCCCGGAAATAATAAAAAGAAAGTAAAGCTGCAGAAAAGGATTAAGAGGGGGGAAAAAAGCCAACGGGGACAAGTAATTCTGGCTGTATGCGATGGGGTGATATAATGCTTATGCTGTCAGTGGAGCCAGGGACTGCTTCCAGGTCTATACACAACCACTTTTTTCTTTTTACATCTGCAGCCATTCCCCTATATTTTTGTGCTATACTGGCATCTTTTAAGAAGGAACTAAAGTTTAAGAGCAAAGATATTTTTTTTATCTATTTCCCAGAAGTATTTTGGAGGGGGTGGGGAAGCCTGAAAATGTTCTGCTGCCTCTGAAGTCTTCACCAAGAAAACAGGCAAACTCTCAAAAACAACAACAAAACTCTGGGTTTGGGTTTTTACAAACAATTTATTCCGTATCTCTGTTGGTGCCCCCGGCAGGTCACCATCGGGGTTCCTCAGGAGCACCTCGGCTCCCGTTCTCTCTGCCGTTGGAAGAGGACTGTGTGTCCCGGGGGCTGCGGTGGCAGCCAACACCTCTGCCCAGGGCACTGCCACCCGTTTGTCCTCGTCTGAGCGAATGTGTTCCGATGTCAGATTGTATTAAAAGGGTTGTAAATTCTTCTGGCGAGGAGTCTGCATTTTGGGATTGATGAGTCTGATCAGCAAACTATTCAAACAAGTACGCTTATTATTAAAGCCCTGCTAGGAACAGGATGACACGCAGAGAAACTAATGCAAAGCAATTTCTCCTTCATTTCTGAGCCTTTGCAATGGTTTTAATGTAGGCTAATAACATTAGGGTTTAATTGTTTCTTTGGGTAGATTGACTGCTTTTGTATTTGTGTGTCTCCACAAGTTGGGATTTGTATGGCTTGTGTGGGAAGTGGATGTACATGTACAGACTTACATCGTGCTAGCCAAAGGCGTTTGAAAACTGTCCAGGGCTAGGACTGGAAGGCTAAAATGGAAAAAAAATCTAGCAGCTTTCCCATTGCTAATATCTACATTTTTATGAGCTTGGTTGTAATATAATTCCCACCTACTGGGACAATTCCTGAGCTGTTTGTTCAATATTTATCTGGTTCTGAGTCAGACAAAACTCCCAGATCTCCAGTCAACATAAATTACCATGGATCCTGTAACTCTGCAATTGGTGACTGGTCTCAGCTGAGGCCAGGATAATCGCCGAGATTTAGCCTTATCTGTGCAGCAGTTATGTGACACCAGTTGTCCTACATGTGTGTCCTAATGTTAGAGTAGCATTTAGCTCCTGCCTTTGTAATGCCAACAAATAACCGACTAACGTGTTGAGGAAACCATGCAGCAGCCCTCCTGGGTCAGGCTGGTCTGCAGAAGCGAACCCCAGAGCATGTTACAGCCCCCCATAATGGTACTCCCTGACTGGGTGGTAATTGCAGCACAAACGCAGGTGAGCAGCAAGGAAAGTTTCAAATTGCTCAACTAAACAGAGCACTTGCATCTCAAAGGTGTTTGGTTTGCAACCAAAGCAAACGCACCCCCAGTAGTATAAATGGGTCTGGGCAGGGAACTGCAATAGAGGAAAAGCCCCAGCAGACCCATTAGCTTTCAAAAAAAGTCTCTCTAGGTACTGTACATGCTGAGTGTCCTTCAGTTTTGGTTCAACCTTTTAAATTTATATGCTCACACTTCCTGAATGGCTTAAGGTGTTTTTGTATAATTGCAGTAACAGAAGAACCTCTGACCAGCAGCAATTAGCCAGGTGCCAAGCCAGGAGTCCCAAGTGCCTCATCCCAAGCCCAGTGTTTCACTGCTCGCTGGAGAATTTTTGCTTGGTGTTCAGCGCAGAAATCCTGAGAAACGTACAATAAAGATCCCTGTTTTCCCTACGTAGGTGATTTTTGATGTGGTAATAATCCATTTCCTAAGAAAAAGTTAGAGAGTAGAGAACTGGGGAATAAAATGTACTACAAAGGGTGAGCAAAACTCCTCTGAGCATCCCGAGGAAGCTCTGGGTCTCGCCCTGCGCAGCTGTGTGCAGTGCCTGCCAACACGCAGACCCAGGTGCTGCCTGACTGCTGCTTTAGTTCGAGGAGGTTTGTGGAGTGTGACATTTGAAAGGATGAAACCCTGTGGCACGGGTTAAGAGCCATCGTTGCTGGAAGGATGATCCAGCAGACACGTTCCAAATGCGACGTCTTAAAGATGATGGGCGCTTTTATAAAACTCTCCCCATTTATCTGCAAAACTCCTGCAGATCAAGACCTGTGAATTATTAGTGTAATGAGATTAGGCATACATTTATGCTACATGGTCTTAAGTTGTTTTAAATTCTGAAGATGAGATAGGGTCAAGCACGAAAGGGCAGTGCGGCAGAGCGCTGGCGGCAGACTGCGTGAGTGACTTGTCTTCCTATTAACATTGTCACATCCCTGTTGGGTGCGTTTCCCATTTCCCTCTCTCCGTGGGAGTTGGCTGGGAAACTTAATCTCCAAAATTGGCAAGGAGAAAAAATTTGTGTTTGTGACTGTAGGAGGAAGGGAGAAGGTGGTCGGGAGAAAGGATAGAGGGGAATGCGAGATAGAAAAAGAATAGGAAAAAAGATAAAAATGAGAGGTAGGGCAGAGGAGGTGTTACTGTCCCTGCCACACAGTGAGGACAAGTGCTTTGGGCATTTCCTCTTGTACAGATTTTTGTAAGCTCTGAATAGCAGCAGGAGCGCGTGTATCCCCACCACCCCTCCCACTCTTCTGATTTTCTTCCTGGAGAAGCGGAGATGAAACCCCCTGAGGAGAGCTCTCAACTGAAGAGACACGAGAGCGTCAATTTTTCTCTCATTAAACAGAACTGCTCCGAGGCTTGTGCCGCGCGGTTCCCCGAAGGTCGTCCTCCCCGTGGCAGGATGGAGCATGGCTGTGTGTGAGGTGTTCCGTGGCCTGCAGCTGTCTCGGACGGCTTTGCCAAAGAGCAGCAATCGTGCAAAAGAAAAACAACAAAAATGAACTGAGACGTCCCGAGACTGCTGGCTTTTCTGAGCTCTCCTCTGAGATCGGCTGCTGGCAAAGCCGCCGTGCCCCGGGTCCTGCTCACGTCCCTCACTTGGCTGCAGACCGGCTCTGGGCAGGAGCGGCTGCGGGCCAGCCCCGGGATCCGCTCGGTAACGGAGGTGGGAAGGGTGGCTGTGACGGGGAACCGATGGGAAGGAAGGCTGATGTGTCCCCGTCCGTGTGGCTTGGGACCGAATACAGAGTGTGGGGCAGCTTTGGGAACTCGTGGTTTCGCGTCTGTATGTTGGGGTGCTCTGTGAAGGGTTTTGTGTTGTGATTTTTTCCCTTCCAAACCACTTCCCATCTTCTCCAGATCTCCTGGCTTCTCCCTGGTCCAGCTTGCAGACTTGTTTGTTTGTGCAGAGGTTTGCAAACACCCCTCGCCTGGAGCTGGCTTGAGCAGCGCCTCGCGGGGGGGGTCAGTGCTTTGGGGGGGTGATGGGACTCAAATGTTTTGCAGAAATTTGCCGATTCCAACAAACAGGTTGTCTAGGAAGTAGAGGGAGAGGGTGTCGCTTTAAAAAAGAAAGAAAGAAAAAGGATTCTGAATCTCAGCATTAACTCAACAAAAGGCATTTCCGATTAGCCGGGGGCAGAGAGAAGATGTTGGAGAGTTGGGTGGTTTTTGCAATTGGCAATCAATAAATCAGCTTTTTTTAATACATGAGCATATACACATTTCTAAAATATTTTTATTGATTTTCCTAACCCACTTTTATTAAAAACAAATAAAACCCAAACAGGTGGTCATCTTCAAAAGCAGGGAAACCAGTAGCAATGTGGGCTCCGAGACAGTTGCTGTAATCTCCTGTAACGGGGAATGGCTACAACAGGCCCCTACTGCCACTATTTTACCTACCGAACCTTAGTAACTTTTGTTGTGATTTTGTTTGCACTAGTGTGATGATTTCCCATCCTATTGCTTTGGTTTAGGCAAGTCTGGGAGATAAGCGTGAGAACTTTGTGTGCTTCGGTTTTCTTGTCCTCCGTTCTTGAAAGTTATTCACCTTGAATATGAGCAGTTCTGCAGTTCCCCAATCAAATACACATACTGTGGTGCTCTCAGAGGGACGCGTAAGGGGAGTGATAAGGAGGGAAAGCATCTGAAGATGAATTATAGATGAAGATTTTGGTAAAAACAACCATCGCCGTATGCTGTCTGGTTGCCCAAGACTGTACCTTGCCGTGGCCCTCGAAGGGTTAAGGAAGATAACCTCTTGCCTGACAGCAAGTCCATTCACTGCCTGGCAAATCAGTCTTTCCTGCGAGTCCACATCCTAAATCAGAGCAACCACAACGAAAAATGGAAAAGGCTTAAAATACAACAGCCTCTAGGATATTTTGGTAAATGATCATGATGTAAAATTGTGTCGAGATGGATCGGTGAAGGGATGGACAGTTATGAAGTTAAAGAAATGATGTCTCTGAAACTAATTCTAAATTAATGACGCCTTGTAGATCTTTACTGCCTTCTGTCTGAGGAACTCAAGCTGACATACTGACATTTATTAATTAGAATTCATTTTGCAAGGGAACAAGCTGAGGATGAGAGTGGAGGAGTCACTCTTGGCCCATCATAAGTCAGATGTCAGGGAGGGGGGCAGCAATAAAATAAAGAACGTGGATTCCCAGCTGCATGCTTGAAGCCTGTGGCGATGCTGATTGGAAAGGCAGGAGAGAGAAATTCTGCACAAAGGTGAAAACCGCGCCTGGGTCAAGTAAGATTTATTTTGCTCGGAGTTGCAGTCAGTGAGGCTCTTTGTGAGGGCAGAAGGAGGTAACAAATTTGTGCCATGAGGAAAAGCCCAATGTGAAAACCCACACGGGGTGTAACCCCGTTGCTGAATTAATTACAGTACGATGAGCTCTGTAGATATGCTGTGTTCTGTTCATTTATCTAAAATATCTCATATGGACTATACTTAGTAGATAACAGAATCTAATCTTTCCTTCTTGTTTATTTGTACTTGTTTATGGATTTAATTAAAATGAAAACATTTTTAAATAAATGAACAGAAATGAGAAGCGATGAAGACGAGAAATGTGACAGCAGAGGAAGGCAGAGATAGGGGAGGAGGGCTTTGCACAACTCCTGGCTGTGTTTCACTTCGCTTTGAGGAGCCATCAGGTAAAATTAATTTTTAACAACATAGACTGTACAGACTAATTTCTGTACCAGGACTAGACTGGATTCTTTCTTGATCAAGTTGAACAGGAAAGGGCTTAAATTGAGGTTCCTGAACTGAAGAGATAGGACATTAATCTAAACTGTGACACAAGCCAGAAACAAAGTCAATTTTTTTAATGATGAAATAGCTTATCAGCTAGAAGATATCCTCCCAGACTGAGACATTACCCACAACTGGAAGTCTGCATGAAATTAATAAAATTATATTCAGGGAAAAAAACCTGCGGATTGATCAAAACTGTAATTAGCTTCTCTATCCTCTTGGGACTGAACTTTTCTGGTAAGGTTTTGTTTTGATTAAACACCGTCTTGATGGAGACACCCAGCTTTCCAAGACGGAAAGTGGAAAACCTGTAACAGAGCTGCAAGACTCAGAGAAGCACACTGTAAACTTTTTTTAATCCCTCCCATCAAATCCACCTTTTCCCTGCCAGCAGCAGCAGCGCACGCTGCAGCCTGGCCCAAGCATCTCTGGAGCGAGGATGTTTGGCTGCTCCCGGGTTTGCTCCCACAAGGACAGATCCTCACTTGGCATGTTTATCGGCATAAATACTCTGCTGAAGTCGGCAGAGCTGGGCTGCCCGCGGCCGGCGAGGATCTCTGTGTTAGTTTTGCTAGGAGGCCAACGTGCCGGCGCTACCGAATGCCAGCGGCATTTGCAAAGGCACGGCTATATTGTAACCAAGACCCACGGCGCAGCTGATGTGCAGGCGCCGAGGAGGACCGTGTGTCTGCGGCTTGCCAAGCTGCGTTGCCAGTCGCCACTGTAATAATCCTCTGTTTGGGTAATGTGCTTGCCACGTCTGTCTTTTGATATGCTATGGTGCCACCAAGGCAAGCTTTGCTCAGACTGAACAACGATTTGTACGGAACCAGGGCCAAAAAGTTAAAACCTACCACGAGCGTTACCCGTTTTTTACCGTAGAGCAGCGCCTTCCTGGTGGAGACTAGTCATCTGTCAGCCCTGCTAAAGTCCCAGAGAAATTAAGCTGAATTGTGTAAATGTTAGGGGATCACCATTTGAAACATTTCAGTGCTCGGTTCATTCTTTCTTCCCTGAAGAGCGTTATTTGGTAAAACAAAAGAGCTCTTAATTAACTACCTGCCTTGTTCAACTGGGACAACTACTTGATGGTATGGGGAGGATCAAACGGCAAGCTTGATTGTAAAGTAAAAAGGAAAAAAATTGCATAGCCTTTAATAGAGTTAACGAAATTCTGTCCTTTTCTGTACTAATGCCTGTGATCTCAGTTACCCACTGACTCCCGATGTCTGCCCTGGCAAACTGGGGCAGCATTCAGCCAGGTGCCAAACTTCAGTATTAAAATGCAACAGAATGAAAGTGAAATATTAGCTTCCCTTCTCACATCAAGCCCCAGTCTGCCTTTGAAGAAAGTGAGCCATATAAAAAATTGATGAAAAGGTTCCCTGGGAAATTGCAGCATTTGCCTACAGCGGAGTCTGATATTTGGGGGTAGATCGACAAAAGTATTCAGACACTTGGAGGGCTTTAACTCCCTGGGTAAACCTAACGAAGCTTTAGGTGCCCACCTAATGAAGGCAAAAAAAAAAAAAAATCAGTCTCTGTTACTCCAGCCCTTTGTCTTTTGTGTCAGAATGAGTCCGAAGATCAGATCAGAGCCTGAAAGCCCATTTTCATGTGCAACGGAATTGCGACTCCGGGGATGCCGTGGGGCTGGGTGACCTCCTGCCGCCCTGCGTGGTCCGCGGAGCCTGTCTGAGGAGGGGCTCCGAGGATCACGCCGAGCCAGCGGGGTCTCTGTGAACAGATACACTTTTTGGCTTAAACATCCATCTTGTCAGATGCTCTTACCCAGTCAAGCATTAGCATGTGTTTATCTTTGTGGCTGCATTGTATGATGAGCTGGGAGCCCAAATGGGAGAGTACTTGTGGGTTTTTTTCCCCCCTGCTGCTCTGTACATCACCAGATGTGCTTAATTTCTGCAGATTGGTGTCACTTTAGCATGGAAGAATGGGGACAAAAGGGTAAGAGCAGGGGGAGAGGGAAGCAGGTTGGTTTTCTTTATTAAAGAAAAGCCCTCGCGTGGCCCTGAGCACTTGTGAGGAGCCTGGAGAGCTGTGCAAAGCCCTCCCAGGCCAAGAGGCGAGTGGAACCACACTGGGCAGCTCCGCAGCCCCTTGGGTGCTGGCTGCCGGTGGCTCTTGTAGATGGGCTGGCTGCTCCAACGATCCCCACAGCCGGCTCCTTCCTTTCCAGCTGCCTCCCGGGCTGCGTGGGCAAGGGCTCTGGCAGGCAGGAGCTCCCGCGCCGGTTTGTACAACCCATTGCAAGAAGGCAGAGCGACCAGCATCTGTCGCTGCAGTCGGTGGTGGAGGATTGCTCGGTTCTTTCAGCCAAGGTTGCCTCCTGTGCTGGTTGTGTTAAACAGAACTTTTTTTTTTTTCCCCCAAAAAAAAATATGTGAGCTGGATCCTTTATTTCAGGCTGTAGCCGGAGCGTCTGGGCTCTGGGACCAGAGTGTTGTGAGCGGCACCTTGTTTCACAGCCAGCTTTGCTGAGGTGGGCTGGAAGCCAGGTCCTGGGAAAATCCCACACCCCTTTTTTGGAAACCTGAGCAGAGCCAGCCTTTGCGGCTTGTTTTTTCAAAAGGATGAAGCCTTGCTTCTCTTGTGTACTTCTATGAGGGCTTGTAGAAAAATAGCCTGGCCCCTTCAGAGAAGGGACTACACGGGGGTCACTCACCTTATGAGGTTTAAAAGGGGATTCAGTTATCTGTCCTCTTTTGACCTTAACATCTGAAGTGGCAGAGAATGCCTCCATTTGGGCATCTGGGAATAAAACCGCATCAGTCTTCCTCCTGCAGGGTCCTCTGCCTTGCCCTTTTTATTGTCTGAGATCTTGTTCAAATCCTGGCTCTTTCACATATGATCAGCTTCTGCTTTGCTGGAGTCAGACAGAAGTAAAAACAAACAGACCTCTATTCTCCAATACCACTTCAGTGCCGGTTAATCCACAGTCCTCTGGCTCTTTTTTTTTCCTGTGGAGGCTTCAAGCCCTTCCCTGCCTGCTGCCGAGCCCTTTAGCAGCGAGTCCCCAGGCTGTGCTGGGGGGCTGCTCCTCGGGGAAGCTCCTCGACCACCTTCCTCCCCTTGCGTCAAGGCCGGACCCGCGCAATGCAGGCGGTGGGGACGATGGGGGACGATGTGGCCGGACTTCATCGGGGCACCGTCGCTCCTCGGCAGGGTCTGCGTGGGGCTCGGCGAGAGCTGCTGCTCAACCGCGGGAGGGGAACGTGCCCCAGGACCGCGGTTCCAGCAGCACGTGGGTGTTTATTTGCTAGAACAGGGGCATCCCCTCTAGTTACAGTATAGGCATCCCTGTGCTAAACTTACCGACGTGACAAACTGATGTGCTGCGGGACACCTTCCTTCTCGCCCAGCAGCCGGGGCCGGGGGAAACGCTTCTCCACCATCGCGTCCAGCACGCTTGTTTGTCGGGCAGCCTCTGTCACTAACCCTTGTGTTTAGCCGAGAAGTGTGTTAAAACCCTTGGCTTGCCCAAGAGTTTCATTGAGGCTTTTTCACAGCTCTGTGAACGTTTCACAAATTGATTAAATACTGTAACTAATCTATGGCTACTTAGGCGCTTCATGGTTGTCACTGTACGGTGAGGCTCTCCGGGTCTTGCTGCAGGAGGGGAACCACAACACGGACTGCCCTGACCCTGGGGCAGGAGACGGACCCTGCCCGACGCAGAGGACGAGAGGAGCATGGATGTGACTTTCGGCTTTCATCCCTTCCCGAGCCCACCGCAAGGTGGAAATGGGGGATGTGCGGTTTGTGGGAAAGAGCCAACTTCTATTTCTATATCGTTCTTTGTCTTGCAAGATCCCAACATGTTTTTGGACCTAATCTGACAACAGTCATCTCCAGTGTGAAATATCATGAAACAACAGTACTTCACAAAGATTCAGGAGAAAAAAAAAAAAACAAGCCCGCCATGCTTTCTTCTGACTGTAGTTGGAACTTCATGGAGCAACTTCTCTACATGGTCTAAAAACTAACCAGGAGTCCAGCTAACAAGTCATGAACAGGACCAGGAAACATTGTGGTTGGGATTTGATCTAATGCGTAATATTTCATTTTGATGAGGAATCTCTTGTACCCATGCTCCCCTCGTACACCTCCCAGACTATGTCAGTAGTAAGTCTTTAGCTTAGTTTGACATAACTGGAGAAACTTCAGTAATGTAGAGCTGCTGTGGCATGCAGGGAGATTGGCTTACACGCTCACAACTGCTCTTAGAAATGATTGATCATGTTTAAGTATTGGCATCCAGCTAACCTTCCCGCCTGCTCTTGAAAGCGTACAATATTTTGCAGGCTACTTTCCATTTTCCATATTGGCACACAAAAGGCGAGAGATCATGCTTAAATGAGTTTGTTTAGCTTTCAGTAACATTTTTGAATGTCTCTAAAAATCACACCGCTGCTGTTGTCTCGGCAATTTATTTCCGGCTTTGATTTAAATGTCTCCCCACTTGTTTGGGGTCAGATTAGATCATTAGTCGTGTGTGCACATAGCTTACCATTTCCATCTTCGGGAAGGTGCGCCCACTCAGGACCACGTTAGCCAGAATTGCTAGCAGAAATGAGCTTTGCAGTGTGCGGGTCCTGTGCGTGGTGATTCGCTGCCGAAAACACCCTGTGTTTTCAGTGCCTAAAGCACCTGGCTGTGCTTTGCCCCATTTGGGGATGGTTTTACGTGGTCTGAGGTCCCCGAAGAGGTTCAGGCAACTTGCTGGTGCGACAACGCAGTGTTCTTCTCTGGTAACTCCAAGTCAAGGCTACAGAGACACTCCGGTAATTTCAGCCTTGAGTTTATAACGCATTTAATGGATAAAAGGTGGAAGTTGCCAAAGATCAGAAATTCGGTGGGTGTATGTGCTACGGATGTGACGATTTAGGCTGCGTGACCCCGTACGATGCTGTTATCCAGTCCCCATGTGGTCCTGATGAGTTCTCATCCAGTTTGTTCCTTTTCCAGCTCAGTGTTTGTGGCTGTGCAGTCCTGCTGCAGGCAGACATATGTAAGAAATATAATCAATGACTTGATTTCAATGCTATAGGCATTCCCTATAGAAATCCCCAGCTCAGTTCAATTAGTAGGACTGAATTTCGTGTTACTTAACGTCTATACTCCTAGAAGGCAGGAGATTCCAGCATCTCCATCTATATTTGCTGGGATTATTGCTTAAAGGTGGCTTAGCTACTAAGCCACTGCTGCAAGAGCTCCATTAACTTCTTTACTTGTTGTACATGTGAGCTGGAAGGATTTCAGTACCGCAGGTCGAGTAAAGAAACCTGACACCCATTCTTCGAGCAATTAAACTTTGTAAAGTAAACTATGTGTATTTCATTAAGGAAATGGACCCATCAGCGCTGGGAATACCGTTTATGAATACTTCCTTGTAATGGAAAAGTGAGCATGTTGACAGGATGAATTATTAGACATATTTACAAACAGCTGTTAAAAGGCTATGTGTACGTCCCAGCTGTATTTTTCCCCTTCTTATGCGGGGCTTATAGCAGTTATATTTTGAAAAGCCAGCTTGATTGGCTTTCTTGCGAAGAGAGGTGAGCTTAATTAATTTATCCATACTCCACAAGACTGCAGTCGCAACTGGGGGAGCAGTCTGTCTGTCTGCAGTTTATTCATGGAATAAACCCACGGGCAGATAACCCGTATGCAGCCTGCATGGTGCTTAATTACAGCTATTGTGTACATCTGATACTGGAATCGCTAAGTTTGATTCTTTCCCCAATCGTGCTGATTTCTCATGGAATTCTTCTCCTTCACTGTCGACTGTATGAGAAGAGAACCGAGGTCGTTAGTGGGAGTTTGGCTCCAGGGGAGAGGTTTGGATCTCGGTGACACTGTAAAGGGTCTGGCATGGTTCACTGCTTCACTGGCTGATACTCCAGGTTTAAAGGGACAGATAGGGAAGAAGGAAGGATTAAGACCAAGATATTGCCACTTGAGGTATTGTGAATGCTAATTCTAAATGTGGCAACTTTGAAGTCGTAGGAAATGTGCATCCCGTGGCATTGGACAGATTACAAGTACAGAATAGGCAATGAGATTATTGCCAAGACTTTCAGATTTTTCTCCTGTCTGCATCCCCTCCTGCTGTCACTTCCCCGCCTCAATCTTTTGCTTCTCTGTCGACAAAACGATACAACAGCTCTCGGCCGGGGAGGTACAACCAGGACCTCGTCCTACACCCAAAGTGCTTTGGGACCGTGGCGTACATGGCGCTGCAGCGGGGAACGCTTGACCGGAAAATAGCCGCGTCCGCTTCCCGCAGTGAGATTCCCCCGTATCCCCAGCCAGCCTCTAGCAGATCCTCTGTTTTTTCTCTTTGACTAGACGCCATGTGGAAAGTTCCTTGTGTTGTTTCCATCTGACTGCAGCAGCATCTGCTGCTGCTGATAAAGCTGCTAGAAGAATTGGGAAAGGATCAGCCTGTGCGCTGCCCACTCGACGGCGTTGGCCGTGCACTGGCTCCTGGCAAGTGGCAATGCTCCGCAGCAATCGTCACCCACCTCGTGTGCCTCGGCTTCTCCTTTTTGACCCAAATTGCAATGCACTCAGACGGGTCTGAGGTCCGTCTCTATTTACCAAGGCCGTGTAGCATCTGCTGGAGATAACAGAATGCCTGTGCTTAAATATAGGTGCATGCTTTTGTGTGTTTTCTCTTTGGGGATCCACCGCCAGGTCGGGGCTCCCCTGCCATCTATTTAAATCTCTCCTTGTGGTTTTCATCATCTCTGCTCCAGAGCCAGTTTCTCCAAGGAAGAGACTGCAGAGCTGGAAGTTGGTGGAGAAATGGAGCACTGGGGGGGGGTTAGAGCTGCAGAGAACCGCTTGGAATAAGCTCAGTGTTTTAACGATGTCTTTGCTGAGGTCAGTTCTCGTATTGTCTGAATCGGGGTCTCCAGTTTCCTTCCCCTGGCTCCAGCGGTTATCCCTTTGCCATATAGGATTGCAGGAAGAATATTATTCCTGTAGCACAAGAGATGACAATGTAACGTAAGCTGTGTGAATTCTCTCCTATTTATATCCATGGTTTTTACAAGTTTCCTTTAAAAATATAGGCCTAGTCTGAAGCCCGCTCTGTTTTCATGTGTCGTGATTCCCTCTGAGTATTTCGGGTCTCTTTAAGCTAAATCCATAAAACGAATACAGTATTTTTAAAAGAAGATTTTAAAGTTAATTAAAGAAATGGAAGTCAATACTTCTTTAGAAGTTAGATTTGGCATAGCATCCATATATAATACACCTAGTTTCAAAGCAGGTCTAGTGGAAGGACACGTTCTCTCTCTAGGGTGCTTAGGTTGATGAGAAACCTATTTGTAAGGAAAATTGACTTTGGAAATGGTTGAGAGCAAGCTGCTGCTTTTTTTTAAAGTCTCTGCCAAGTGATTGATTTGGTCCATGGGTTCATCAGATCATTGCTTCCAATAATATAATTTTGCTTATTTATTTTATATATGATCAATATGATAAATATTACAGCAACATGGAAGTGCCAACTAGATTATTTCTGGCTGTAGCAGAGTGGTGAGGGGGCATGCTCCAGCTTACACTATGTGCCTTGTGAAGCAGAAAAGCAATTCAGTCAGACTAAAGGCTACAGATGAGGCTGAATGTTCTCTGCAATAAATGCAAATGATTTGAATTCATTTCACTGGTAAGAGGAGAAGAGAAAAAAATTAAAGCTAAAGATGTTGCAGATCAAGGAATTCAACTTTAAACAGACGCAAAATTAACATAAAAGAAAACATGGCAGTAAAGAGAGGGGGAAAATAGATTTCACTAAAATAATCTGTTTTAATGAATAGACCATGATCTATTTCTGAAGTACCTCTCTGTGGTAGTGTTTTTTCCCCTCTGTTTTTTTAGAGCATGTACAATAGCATTATGGCCTAGCTGCAATCAGTCTGCTGCGAACAGCTTGTATATATTTGGATGTTCACTGGCCCATGAGAGCAAATCGTCCTCCCTTACCGTCAAAGACTTTCTTTTCCAGTTCCTTTATTAGGTAACAAACGGTTCCCGTTTCTTTTGTTCTTCAGTGTTAAGCACGTTCAGTTTTTCTGGCTCTGTTTTATTATTTTTTTTAGATTTGTTGATGACTTATGTTTCTTTATTGTTTGCAAGGGACGGTGTTGTAGTCTCTTCTGCTTTTCACTAAGAAATACCTTGTAATGAAATCCAGCCCAGAGCTTATCAGTGCAGAATATAGACCTAGCTGGGATTCTTCCACGAAACATTCACTGCAGCAGGTTGAGGTAATTCTTCTAAAGCCTCTTTCATGGAAAGTAAATCCTTACATGTCCATGGAAAGTGGCGTAACCGACAAATGGATACCCAGCATCTCCCACAATTGGTGCCCGACGCCACAGACGAAATAAATAATAAAATAATCGTAAAATAACATACTTGATCTATGTATAGTCTGCTCAGGTGCCGTCTTATTTAAATTTAATTTGAATTACTGCTAGGCTAAGGAGGCCTGCAAAGAAGTTCTGTTCCTCTCTGCATCCTGAGAGATGAGAGAGGGAAGGGCGATACCCTCAGGGAAACCTGCTGGTGCCACCTGCGAGGGGCACAAGGGATCCCAGACCAGCTCCTCGATGGCCAAACACAAGGCGAAGGCTCTGCTTGCCTGGGAATTACCCCATCCGGCAGAGAAATGGGCTCGAAGGCTTGGTTTTGGAGTCACCGTGAATAGCTTGAAATGATTCAAGCCCTGAAAATGGCACGGGAGGTAGAGCCTGAGGATGCTGCGGCACCAGCGGTGCTGAGGAATTCAGAGGCGTCCATCGGCTTTTGGCAAATCTGTGTATTTGGTTTCCCTCTGCCCCTTTTCCCCTCTCCCCGAGTTAAGCCTCTGGGCCAGGCAACATCAGAAATCATGGAACAGAACAATAGGAGCATTCATAATTAGAAACAGTCTTTTCCTTTTGTCTAGGCTGGGTATATTTAACTGGGCCAATTCTGCTGCCAATACATATTTGCCAAGGAAAACTTTCTCTTTTAAACCTTCCACTTATCCAAAGAGAGAGGAGCTGGAAGTAGGTCTTGGAACATCCATGGAGTTGGGAAAAATAATGCACTTGGTCTCCTTTTTTTTTTTAATCTAGTCCATTCCTATCATTTTGAAATTGTGAGTTGCTTTGCTTAAATAGATGACCAGCAGGTGCACAGCTTGCAAACCACATGGTATTGTTTCTGGTGTCAGCCATGGAGCAGCACAGGGGTTTGGACAGGCATTTTATTCTTTTTTTTTATTCCCCAGTACTTCATCACAGATCCCAGTCAGCAGGGGTATGCTGCCCACCAAGCTGGCACCGGGGAGGTGCCGCTGCCACCACCTCCGGTGGCTTTTGGGAGACAAAAATGGTGCTTTTGGTCCTTCTTTAGCAAGAAGGAAACTTCTTGAAACCAGAGCAGCTTGCGAAGGCAGCAGCAGCTCAGCAGAGACCGCCCGGGAGAGCTCTTGGGGCTCTCGCTGGAGGAAACCCACTGTTTTCTCCTGGGCTTGGTATAAGCCGAAGTGGATTTCCTTGGTTTGTGGGCATTGGTTTAGATCCCAGCATGAGCTAGGACTGTCCCCACGGGAGTGGAGCGTGGCTTCCTCCGCTTCTCCCAGACCTGAGCGCTTGGGCTCAGCATCTGAAATGCTTCATCCAGACCCCACTGAGGGCAGTAGGCGGCCGTCTGCAGAGCTGCTGTCGCTGCCAGCTCCCTTTAATTAAGGCAATGCAAATGGGCTGCAAGGGAGAAGGTGCCAGTGAAAGTAAAAGAAGCTCATGAAAGGGAGCACAGACAAGGAAGGGAGAAATTATTCACATAGCCCTAAAGTTTACTTCTAAGAGGTCTTTTTTTTTTTTTCCCCCAATTTCATATATTTTCCTTGATCATTTGAGAGAAAAGATCTGTCCATAGGCAGATCTCCAAAGAGATTATTTTTTTTTTTCAGCATTGCTATTGCTTTAATCCGTGGTCTCTTCAGACAGGGAATGTTTAATTGGTGCACTGGTGAAATAAAATGTTTAAATAGATTGAATGGCAGACTTTTTCCTTCTGTTGTGACATTAATCCCCCAATATTCCCAGGCCCCTTGCTGGGTATTGAGGCAAAGAAAGGAACCAGAGGAGGTCCCTCTCCATACATCTGCCTGTGATGTGAAAACTCCCTGGATACACTTATCATACATGATCCAATACATCAATTAAGCCAAAGACCTTTCCGCAATAATCACTTACACACGTGAAATATATCACTCCATATGACACATCCTTCTCTGACTCAGGGCAGACTCCTCTGCAGAGGAGATGGGATGGGGGAAGGCGGCAGAGGGGAGCCCCGGTTCGCACGCGGTGCCTGGCCAGCCTGGTCTGCGGCAGAACATCTCCCCGGAGGTATGGAGCTGTTTTCCTCACAGCACTGCCCAATGCACGTAGGCACGAGTGCATAGAAAGAGCTAGAAGGAAACTGTGGGGAAGCAGATTAGAGGGAAAGGTGTCCTGCTTAATTAGGAAGTAAATTAAGAGGTTGGTGCTCTTGAAGTAATCTTTTTTTTTTTTTTCTTTTTTTTTTTTCACTTTGGTCATCTGTATTCTTTGTGATTGCATCAAGATTGGTAATAAGAATCTTTAAAATCAACCTGTACCTATTCTGCCTTTCTCCGACTTTGGCTGAACTCCCTGAAGAGAAAGGAGTTTCTATAAACTTCTGAGTTTGCATTTGACTACAAACATCTCCCTCCCGTCTCTTTCCTGAAAGAAGTCCTAAGAAATACCAAAAAAAGAGTATGAAATGATAAGCAGACTTCAGGCTCCGTATTCTTCAGTCACTTACAAAATGCTTTGCAGAATTCGCAGCAGCAGATTAACACTCGCAGACCCACAAATCAAAGGATTTCCAGCTCCACCCCCCTCCCACCCATCATGCAGGGGAAAAACCCACAATCTCCTCAGACGAGAGGGAAAAAAAAAGAGGTGAAATCAGGGTTTAAAATAATTTAGTTTTGCCTTTAATTTAGTTGTGCATTGTCAGTAATACCCATGGCCTATGGAAAAATTAGAAAGATTATTGTAGAATAAAAGGCAGAGCCACAGCATGTTTGACAATACGCTCCGTATTTTATGTTCATTAGGACAGGAAGCCTGAAATACTCATTTCTTTATGATGAAGGAACTAAAGATTTCCAATGAACATGCTGCAATGAGCGCGCTGGGGAGATTTATTGCTCAAACAGCTTGTTAATCACAGCGACCACCTTTCAGGCTTCACAGTGCGAGTAACTAAGTTGTATAGATGCTTCTTCCCCAAGACACCCCTTCAGCGAGCCCCGCAGACAGACTTCAGGAAATTCGGATGCAACTATTTACAGCAGAGACTTTGGTAAACTACAGTTACAGCTCGTAACTGCTAAAAGCCCTCCCTTTTGGATACCCATCTCTTAAAAACTGGACGTTTGCGTCGCAAAGAGCCCTGCTGCAATTTTTTGAGCATTTCTGCAAATCTCCTAGCTATGGGTTCTAGGAACGTTGAAAGCTGCCCCGAGGGCTTGCCAACAACAGTCTGGGGCGGAGGTGATGGGAGATGGGACCGTATCGATCGCCAGCATCTCAGAATAACGCCGGGGATGTGCCTTGGCCTGCGTGCGTCTGGAGTTCAGAGCAATAAAGACCTTTTTCCCCTGTTACTAGAAGAAACACAGAGAGGAAGCCTTCGAAGGCTGCCTCAAGCGCAGTGGGTTTGTTTGCAACTGTGTCATTAGTCAATAATTAATAACGTAGACGAACCAATGACAGGAAAACCCACGGTCTTTCTTGCTGCGTCTGCTTCAGCCACTGAACGTGAGTGAGTTGGAGACGGAGCAGTGCGGGTGGTACTGGTGTGCAGCTCGGAAGCAGCCCCACGAGCAGGGAAACGTCCCTTCCTCGCTACAGAACGTGCCTCTGATCGATGGCGAAGCAAGCGCGCTCGCGTCAGAACAGGATTTGGCCCTTAGGAAATCATTAAAGCTGTAAATTCTCTACGTGACAGGCCGGGGTAGCGCTGGTCTTCTGTTTCATGTCAAAGACTGCAAGGAGACTCCTTCGTTAGAGGGTCAATAATTGACTCCATGGGCTGTAATTGCTCGCCCTGCTCAGTCACGGGCCGGGGTGAAGGTGCAGCCCAGCCCTGCGAGGCTCCGGCAAAACAGCTCCCAGTCTCGAGTGTCCCTTCGGCAGCCGGAGGGGCTGCTCCGGGGGCCAGGACGGCACAGCGGGATGGGGGGTCAGCACCTGGGGTGGGTGGTGTTTCCGAAAGTGATGGATGGATGCCCGGTCCCACAGCTCATCTCTGGCAAAGGACCCTGCTCCCCGTTCCTGGGCACGTGCCAGTCCCGGCGTCTGTCCCGACGCCTCTGTCCAGCTCTGTGTGGAGCAGAATATTGATTTAAAACAAGAGATGGGAGCTGCACGGCGAGTGGACCTTGGGTGGTCACACCACAGAGCCAAAGGGCGGGCTGGGAAAAGGTGATCCTAAGTTACCTTCTGGGTGGGGGCCAATATGACCAATGTTTTCCTGTTGTGGTTTTGGTTTTTTTTTTTTAAATCTCTAAATATTACTAGTATCTTTGCAGGGGCACTTTTTGTGCTCTTCCCTGTAGGATCCCCTTTATTTCAGCTGAGGCAATTCTTAGCTGCGGGAAGACGATTAAAAATGGCATATTGTCTGCACCTTGAATTTCTGACACAACCTCAGCACAGACATTGTCAGCAATTGTGTTTCTGACAGTAACGAGACGCTCTGTAACTCAGGATTCGGAGACTTTCTGTTCTCCTGCCCTTGCACTTAATGAAAACAGAGTTTGTCTTGGAAAGAAAAAAAAAATCTTTCTGAGTTAATTTCAGCTCAGTTCAAACCAGGGGATACAGAGACAGGAACTGAAGCTCACATTTATGAGAAAATCTGAGGAGGGGAAAGGATAAGGTGCATTAGGAAAAGAAAAATCCTTTTCATTTTCCAAGAAGGTATTATGAACAGTAGAGAGAGAAAAAAAAATTACTTGACAAGGTTCTTCTAAAGAGGAAGAATAGCATAAAGTGCTGGTTAAATTCCCATTGATCTTTCACTCAGCTTCCCATATACATGTGGGCTTGACTATTTGATATTTCCTTTCGCTGTCATAGGTAATAACTGAGTGGAAACAATCATTTCTAAATAACTGCCTATGATTCTTCTATTGTAGTGATTAGTGCTGAATAATTATTAGCTCTGCTGCATATTGCATGGATAGGTATGATGCGAGTAACTAGAGGCTGTCAGCCGCTGGCGTCTGCGCGATCGACTGACGCTCGGCCGGCGAGCAGCCGGCTGTCCCGTGCCTATAGCTGGTGCCTATAGCTGGTGCCTATAGCTGGTGCCTATAGCTGGTGCCTATAGATGGTGCTCTTCCCCTCGCACAGCTTCAGCAGCCGCTCGAAGGCAGTCCTAGCTGGGGAGCACAGGCCTGGACTGTGCTTTCCTGACTCAGCGGCTTGTCCTAAATGGACCCAGGGAAGGAGAAAAAAAAGGCTATTTTCCTGCTTTCGGAATTAGGGAAGAGCAGAATCTATTTGATTACCTTGGGAATGGCAAATGCGGAGCAAAGACCGCTGTCGGACCCTGATGCGTCCGTGGGCACCGAGAGAAGCGCCGGAGGCAATGTACAAAGCCACGTTATCCAGGACTTTTAAGAGAATGTGAAGAGCTGGGTGCTGGAAGGATTCAAAGGCTCATCGCTTCACGCGGCTCAGACAGATTCATGACCCCTGTGCTCTGAAGCAAGGGAGTTTATCAAAGATGAGGACAGAGAGAAATTGTGAATACACAGACTAGAAACAGAGACCAATCTTTCACCCCTGCCTCGCTTCACCAGCTGCTTCGAGACTGCTTCGTCATCTGCGGTCCGCATCCTGCCCCGCGGAAAAGGAGCACTCGGCGTAGCTCCCTACGTCCGAGGAAACGGGGGACGAGAAGTTGCGCGCCAAGAGTTTAAAGATGGCTTTATGGCCCATCTTCCCTGCTCGGCCAGCAGTTGCTGAGCTCCTGGTTCGCTTCGGAGGACAGCTCGGAGCTCCCTGGGAGACGGGCTGAGGGGCTCTGCACCGGCACTGCCCACCGTTTCTTTGGCAAAGCCGTGGGTGCGTGTCGGTGACCCTGCTGCCGAGGACACGGCCGCTGTCACCGGGGTGGATCCCACGCTGCTGGATCCCACGCCGCTGGATCCCACGCCGCTGGATCCCACGCTGCTGGATCCCAGCATGGTCCGAGGGCCCTTTCTGTTCCCCGTGCCGATTGCTCGGATGCATATGGTGGTGGGGAGTGCCAGGTGTGGACTAATATTTGCACTCCGGGCAATTTAGTTTGTGTTTCTGTGTCGTGATACTGTGAGCGTGCATAAGTATGCGTACGTGCAGAGGTTGTGTGGAGTTTTATGGATGTAGGATTGTACGCTTAGGTGCATGTGCACCTCCATACAGTTACCGCCATACGTATTTGATTGAATTAGAGGCAGGTCCTTTCTTCTGTTACAGCTCCAGACTTTGATTCCAAGGCTTACGCCTATCACCCTTTTCAGGAAAAGGTGAATGCAAATATCCACAGAAGGATTACTCCAGCAGTTGTTTCAGCACAGGGCTTGCTAATATTTAAAGCACACAGACAACTCATTAGCCCAGCAGCACATCCATCACCTGGGCAAACCCAGGTGAATCTCCACCTGTTTTGGTTCGCTCCCCACATGCTGGAACAGCCCTTTGCTCACGTGCCCGGTGCATGAGCTACTCTGCGAGTCTCGGGGCTGCTCCCCAGCTGAGCAATCCTCTAATTAGCTTGAGACAGACTCTCCATACAGCGACATAATTGACCATCAATAAATAATAAACAGAAGCCGGGATGCAGACAGACCTGCAAAGAGGAGAAAAATGGTGGTTGAGACACTCTGACCTGCCCTGTATGGCTTTCTGCAAAAGGAGAAATTGCATTAGTGGGATGCGCGTTTAACCAAGGATGGTTTTTGTAATAGGATTTAGTACCATTCGCTGTGAATGCATGACACAGTCAATGTATTAGGGACAGAATGGCGAAAGAGAAAAGCTTGCTAAGGAACCAATGCTGCCATCCACTGAGTGTCTTCTGTTTCCTCTCCTGAGCTAACCAGCTGCAACCTATGTATCTTTCCAGGATGTCAAAATCCCCTGCTCTAGAGCTTCCAGTGAAGTCGAGGGGACTCTTTCCATGGGAGTGGGGCTGGGAGCTTGACCGTGGTGTGCAGGGAGAGATGCCTTTGCTCCGCTGTTGGTTATACAGGCACTATTGGAAAGGAAATCCTTTCCTGAAGGATGGTAAATGTGGTGAGGATGGGGAGAAACACAGGCAAACTAACCTGTCATTTTTTTTTCCCTGGAGAGGGAGCAGTGCAGGCTCTGGTTACAGCTCTCCCAAGAGCGGGGAAAAGCACAGGATCCGGAGCTGCACAGTGGGATGCAAAAGCATTCCCTGCCGGGTGCCCGTGCAAGAGGCTCCTTGTCTACGGGGCAGACGGCAAAACTAACAGCAATTGTGTCTTGCCCCCCACCCCCCAAAACCCACTCCTGCAGGGTCCTGCTAACATGCGCCAAGCGCTGCATCAGGTGTGTCCGTCCCTCCGTGGGATGAGCCGGGGGGGGATGCAGCGAGGCCGCTTCTGCAGCCGTGCTAACAGCAGTGGGGGTGAGCGGGGCTGGGGGGGGCTGCCCTGTGCGCTGCTTTCCGAAAGTAGGTTGGGTTGGTTTTTAGTCACTTAGGTTTATGGTGGAAGAGGCCCAGGATGACGGCGGTAACTTTCTCTTGCAAATATTCCCATTCGTAATAAATAAATTTATAAAAAAAATCTCGATGACAAGAAATGGAAAACGGCAATCCATCACGTTATTGATTCCCTCCACCAGTTGCGCTCCTCAAAATTGCTCTCTTGCTGCCTTGCTGGGGCAGGCTTAGCCGGACCGCGGTGCTTCTGGGTTTTTGGAGCAGCGCAGCCGCATTGTCCTGCTGCGGCCCTGGGGCTGGCTTTGCCTCCCCGTCTGCAGGCGTTCCCAAGCCCTCGGAGGCCAATGCAGATCTCCAGGGTGGCTCAGGGGTGCTTGGAGGTGTTCCTCGCTTTGGCTACCCTACAGCTTCCAGGTATTTGTTCAATCGCTTGTGCTAAGCCCGTGGAAGAGTCCAGGTGGTGGCTGCGTGGTGGGTGAACCACTCGATCCCGAGGACGGATCCCCCGGTTCCCAGCGGCGGGTGGTTCCCTGGCCCAGCTGGCCCTGGCCGCTGCGGTTTTGGTGGGCCAGGAGTTGCGGAGGTGGGTGGTTTTGGGGGCTCCGCGGCTCACACGCAGCCTTTGCTCTGCTGGAGGTGTCACGGCCTTGGCAGAAGACTGGACTATATCGGCTCCGTTTCACGGCTGGGGAAACTGAGGAAGGGAGAGCTTGAGTGTCACCCCCCCCCCCCCGTCCCCCGCGCACCAGACCTGCGTGGGAGGGGTGTACCGGGAGTGGTGGTGGTCGGAGCTGGGAACAGAAACCTCCCCTCCCGGAACCGGTGGGAGCGCTCCAAGAAATGCGGGACAGCTGAGACCACGGCTGCGGGACCCTTCAGCTCCACCGGCCCGGGCGTACCGCTGCGGAGGGACGCGCAGCCCTTGGAGGTGTGGGGCAGCCCCGCTCCCCCCGTTTCTCATCCAGGGCTTTGTTTCAGCTCCGTGCCGCTTCCCCCGGGGCGGGGGGGGGGCACCTGCTGCCGCCGGCCGGCTCGGGGCTTCGTCCCGTCCTTCCTCCCGCTTCCCTGCCGAGGGAGGAAGGAGGGTCCGGGAAGCAAACGGGCATCGCAGTGCCACCGTGGCCGCAGCCCACGCAGGAGCCCCCGGGTTCCGCGAGCGGCCGGAGCGAGCGGCAGCTCCCGCGGGGAATCGTCCTGGGTAAAACTCTGGTCGCTGTCCTGAAGAAAGAGTTTCCACGCGGCGCGCGTAAAGGCAGCGCTAACAAAACTTTGCACTTGCTATTATCTAGTACTAGCTATTAACTATTACTGTCGAGTTCCCACGGCGCTCTTGTTAGAAGAGGACAGGGTCCAGCGCGCTCCGCAAAGTTGGAAAACGTACGGGAGACACTGAGTCTCTTGGATTTCATGCAGTTCTGATCCTCTTCTTCGCCGGTCACGCAAACTCCCGTCCTGCTGCCGATTTCCGCCCGCCGCCGTTTACCGCGTCTTTCCTTGCGGAGGTCTTCGCGAAATGCCCTCCCCGTTGCGGTTGCTGGGCTCGCTCTCCACGCCCGGAGCTGCCCCGGCCACCAGGCCGAGTGGGACCCACGAGCAGCGTTCGACTGGGAATACGATGTAGTTATCGGTCGTTATAGGGAACCGGCAAACTCTCTGTCTGCTGATACGAGTACGCCACTATCGGCACTGCCCCCCTCCCCGCAGACTCTGCCGTCTCGTCAGGAGGAACGAGGCCGTCGGGGTCCGCTGGCACGTTAACCCGGTTGTCACCGGAGGTTCTGCCGTGGTGTCTGGTTTGGGGTGGACCAGCAAAAACCAGCGTGTCGTCTGTATGAAAACACGCGCTAATATGCCGATGCCTTGCGATGGTACGCTTCGTTGCACCTCGGCTAAAGGGGAGGGTCTTTCTCGTCGTGATATTTCCCAAGAAATGCATCCTTTTAGAGTGCCAGAACTCGTTTGGGGTCAGGAAACCAGCGTAAGGCCTCGCTACCCTTTGAACCGCAGTCTCCGCGCTTTAAATGGCAATGTGAATGGGGCACACGGCTGGTATGTGGTCTCTGCCTGTGCCTGAAGTCCGTTTCTGTTTCTGGGTCTGTCCTCCGGTATAACGACAAAGGTGCGGTAGGTGAACGGTACCGTACATCGGTACGTTCCAGAAGGTCCAGGTTCTGGGCTTAGACAGGAACTCCGAATGGGGATAAACCGCTCACCTGGCATGGTTCAGATCTCGTCTTTAGGGGTCAGGTCCGCAGGCTCTAGGTGAGAGTAATCTACCAACTAATTCTGTGAAGGTATGCTAATTCAGCTCTCTAATCATCAGGCCGATTTCAGCTTAGAGAAGCAGAGACTTAAATGCGTCAATTCCATCAGTTTAATCTTCCCTTCGCTGTAACAAATACACGAAGCTTACAGGAGGTAGGGAAAACAATGGGGAGATTTTGTGTCATTTGAACGAGAGAGGCTGTTACAGTAAATACTACTTTATTGCCCAAGCCGCGTGAAACGCTGACACACATAGGGTGAAATAAAGGCAGAAAAAAAGAGCTCTCAGCAGCAATTATCACACAAATCAAGTGACAGCCTCCCCTATTAGCTGGAATAATTTGAGTTATTGGTTAAAATGTAAAATGCAAGTCTTTGCATATTTAACATGTCTCTCAATTTTTGTTTCTGATTCCCAGATCTATTATAAAGTTATTAAAGAAATTGAGCCAGGAGAAGAGCTCTTGGTGTATTTGAAGGAAGGTGGTTATTCACTTGGGAACATGGCGCCCAGCATGGAAGGTAAGGCCTTGTTTTGCTAGATAGGACCTTTTTGCACCTCTCGCCAGCAAACCTAGGAATGTTGAGAACCTCAGTTAGTGCTGAACCGGGACGAAAACCTGATCCGGTACCTGCCCCTTCTGTAACTGTGAATATTTTATGCTTAACTTCACTCTTTCTCCGGTGAGAGTAGCTGCCTTGGTCAATGACAGCAAGCGAGTTTTTATTAACCTCAAGGCATGCAAATTCTCTTTGCTTCTTCTCTTTGAGAAACATTGTGGTTTTGAATGTGATGGGAGGTGCCTTTTTAATCCCCAGGGTCACCGTGTTTCTTTGGGTGTAATGAAAATGGGCCAAACCATTCCAAGGCTTGCAAAACACCGGTCTTTAGAGCTCGAGGTTACATGGAAAAGGGGGATCCAGGCAGATGAAGGAAGAGTCATCGCTTGAATTATTATTGCTAGAATAGAGAGGCACCTCTGAAGCCCTGAAGTGATGCGGCGAAGGCCAAAAGTGTGATTATTTTTAAAAGAAAGGTCACATTTCTATTACTGCAACGTCTCTCCCGCCTTGCAGTGAGTTGGTGTTACCGGACAAGGTGCGTAGCTCAAATAGGCTCGCAGGGGGAGAAGTTTCCGTGACCGCGTATTGCGTGTGGAGCAACCTGAAAGACCAAGCCTTGGTGACTTCCTCGTGTAGTAACATCACCGTTTTCCTCTAAACCTCTTGCTGTTAATTACTGAAGTTCAGTCATCACACAGACTGTCTAAAAGACCGTGATGCTTTCCAGGTTAAGTGAGCGTTTTCTAGTAAGCTAGAGCGAGGAGCAACGCGCTAAGATTTTTTGATTCTCTTCCTGCACCAGAACGGTGCTACGTGAAATTCAAGAGGTCGTGTAGAGAGGGATGGGAAAAGAGAAAGACAAGGGAAGACTCCGAGTCCTCCTTCCCTCTTCGCGGTGCGCAAAGGTGGCTATAAAGCACCTACCGTTTTAGTAAGAAGCAGCATGGAGCTTTCTGCTTGCCGTTCTGTTAGACTGTTGAAAGCTTCGGGTTCAGTCGTAGTTCCCCGAAGACCAGAAGCGCGTGGTGTGGCAGAGGAAGAGTAGCCAGCATTCCTACGGTAAGATTGCAGACCTGATTCAGGGGTGTGGGAAGAGCCTCGTTCCCTGGGGACAGGTTGCTGCTCACCTGCTCTTCGCAGGGTCCTTGCACGCTTCTCTGTAGTGGCTGTTGCTGGCTCTTGTCAGCGACAGGAGAGCAGGTTTTAGCGGGACACGTGGCCTGAAATATTCCAGCAACCTGAGAGTGTCACCAGGATTTTTTTTCCCTTTGTTAGAGTGCTTTTCTCAACGTTCATCCGAGACTCTGACTAATGTTTGGTATCCCACCTCTTTCACTGCGAGTGACAGAGCCTGTCAATACAAACACCTTGTGCGGTGGAAGTGATCTCTTGGGAAAACTAGGAAAGATGTGCTACACCGTGCCCCAAAATGCTATAAAAACAAGGCACAGCACAGACATACCTAGAGTAATCAAAAATTGTACAGATTCTTATTTGAAAACGGTTCTTTGCAAGCCCCGAGATGAGTACAAAGCCCTGTCGTGACAGAGCATTGCAGAAACCTAGCCTCACGTGAAGTACATCGTGATCCTGAAATGAAACAAAGATCAGTCTGGACTGGCAAAGTTCTGCTCTATTTTCTGGGGTTCTTAGTTTCCTTGGCATTTGGTGACAGTGAAAGTTAGAGAGCGACGGAAGAGGCACATGAGTTTTCTCAAGTGAAGAGATTATACGGGCATTTTACTTAAGTCTTTTTCTGTTCATTCCTTGAGTGTACAGCCTGTTGCAAGTTTCACATTATTATTTGATGACTATTTTCTGTAAATATATTCTCATCGACCAGTCGTTTTTAAACTGTTAGTTTGAAATGCTGTTCTCCGTAATTAATTGCTGAAATTCAAGTTGTCTCACCTGGACATCCTACAATACACGTGTTTTCTTTTACCTGTGTACGAACATAGTTTTCAGGTGAAAATTCGCAGTGAAACTCCTTAAGAGTGTACATACGATATGCACAATGAGTTTAAAATACTTCTGAAAAAATGGATAGTTTGAGGATTAGTGCTGCCGAAAGCTCTTTTGCGGAAGGTCCCTGGGTGAGGTGGATGAGCAGGCAGTGCGGTCGCTGAGATGTCAGGTCTGGGGTTATTTTTTCAGTGTTCTCCCTCCCGAATGTTGGTAATTTTCTTGACACCAACAGACAGAGATGAATAGTTTCTGTATTCACAATGATGGAGTAACACATAGCTTTTTTTTTTTTTTGCTTTTTTTTTTTGATGCCAGGGAGAAATCAGAAAGAAAAGTCACCACTGTTTTGCATTTCTGTTTCTAATAGGCTTTTATTTGAACAAGCAAAAAGTGCTCCTTGTTTTCCGTCTTTGTCATTATGTAGCATTTATCTGTATCTTCCTGGTAATGTCTAGTGCTTTTGCCACATAATTGCTTTCAAATTATAATAGGCCGACATTAAATATTTGACTTCTTAATACTTTTTACTTTCAGTAATGCTATCTTCCCGCTGCCTCGCACCCCCATTCTGATTCTGATTTAACAAGAAAGAAAATGCGAAATTGTTCCACACAAAGATAATTATCATAAAAATCTTTTATCCAAACCCCAGCCAAACACAGCAGACCCCTTATCACTGCAGGAATTTTGAGTAGGGCACTTGAACTCCTTTGAGATTCAAGTCTGGTAGATTAGCATGTAGATGCCACATAATTGTGTTCCCCTTGGTTTCTCTGAAAGCTATTAGGCACTGATTTATTTTTCTGTTACATTCCTGCTTTGTCCTGAGTGTTACTGATGGAACTTAAGATAGGCACATATAACCATAGATTTGACAAACAAGACATAGAGAACAGGCAGCAATTTTTTTGTAACTGGATTTTTCTTTTCTTTTTATCCCCTTCTCCCTGTAAGATGCTGAAGCAGTAACCTTTTTAGAAGGGAAGTATTTTCATTTGTGGTGCTTAAAGAAAGAAGAAAACTTTAATGAGAACTTGTTTTGAAGGGCAGTATTTTTATTTTCGGTGCTTAAAGAAGGAAAAAAAAAAAAACCAAAAACAAAAACCACCCCACTTTAATGAACCTGAAGTCTACAAACTGGGTGTCCGATACAAAGACACAAAATAGATGCCAAGCTCTTCTTAGTTCAGTCCTGAGCCTCCTTCGTTACTTAGGCTTCATTTTTTGCGGGGTGCTGGGCTGGCCCTTAGTCTACAGCTCAGCTCCTTTCCCTGCAGCAGTATTTCTTGAGAAGTCTGATCTCGGAGCTTCTCAAGTTCAAAACAGGAACGCCGGAGGAATGGGTGTTGGGTATTGGTACGACATAAGCAGCTACTCTGCCAGCCAGCCAGTTCTTCCTCTCTTCAACCTGTCTGAGCATCCAAGTGGTATCTGCAACCAGTGGCAGCATGTATGACACATGACTGCGAGGCTTTTAATCATATTTTTGTCAGCTCTTTAATTCTTCTTTTCAACAAAAAAAAAATTATTTTTCCAAACCCAAATATTCTGCAGCACCTGCATTTCTTTTCTTATCATCCGTCTTTTTTTCTACCAGTGAAAAAGCCGTCGTGTTTGGTGATGGAAGAGGAACGTTGGTGTTAGGGAAGCACGAGCCTGTACAAAACAGGCAGGGTTTTTTTTTCAATTTAGTGACGTGCAAGGGCTAGAGCTGTAAAATCTGTATAGCTCTGAAAGTATGCAAATGCACAAGCAAAAAATGCACTTGCCTCAGCTGAGCTGTCTTGTTTCTCACATGTCTTAATCGAAGTCTGATAGGGGCAGCTCCTCCGCTTGTGTGAGTGTAGCTCCGCCAGCTTCTGCCGACTGAGGATCATTGTGTGTAATTTGTGTGAGACCTGTAATTCTGCTGACAGAGGGCGAGGAGAATTAGAAGCAAAATCTCTCCACTGACAGTTATTACTGAGGCTGTCTGTCTGTCTGATCTGTCATCTCATAGGAAGGACAAAACCACGTTGCTCTCCTTGATAACGGCAGGTAGTGAGTGCTCTGTCAGGTTGCGTGCTGTGGGTGCTTGTCCCTCTGTAGCCAGGTACGTAGTAAATTATTTTCCAGGCCTAGTTTTCCAACCTCGGAGTGGATTTCTGGTTCCCAGCAGATAGTTGCGGTGAAACAAGACACTATTAATCATGTAAATCCCAAACTGAAGTAGGAAGAATTCAGTTTGGATTGGCAGAAGGTGTTTGATGCATTTTCTCTGAAGTCAAAGAAAAGAAAAAAAAAAAAATGTATTTCCTCCATTCCAAGTTTTCAGGTCTGGGGAACTGCCAGTTTGAGCTTGAGAGATGCTGGGAGTTTCGTAGGAGCTTCTTAAGAGGTGAAGGTACCTGGGAGTTCCCAGTCCGGAGGACTTTCAGGCGCTTCTACAAAAAAAAAAGCCTTCTCGCCTTCAGCCATCACTGTGTTTACAAAAGAGCAAAGAGGAGAAACGTTTGAGTCGCAGGGTGAGTTGTGAGGTAGACGAACACCTTGCCAGAGCAGTCCCACGTTATCTGGAGTTAGTGAGGGATTTATCCTGTTACTCCACAGTTCAGTGGGCTGCGTGAGTCAAGTGAACTTCTATCCCACGTACGTCCCCGGGAGTTGAAAACAGAACAAAAGTAAGGTCGCGTTTATTAGTGCTGGTAACACTTCTGAGTACAGCTTGACGTCCGAGACTATGAAAACTGAACGTTGTAGCAGATAAACGCTTGGTTCAGAGCTAATGGGAATTCATTAATAATGAGGAGAGGCGGCGTGATGAGATTATTGCCTCGGCCCGCGCAGTGTGTGCGTTCGGGACGCGTGGTGCTGTCAGGCTTGTCTCGTCTCGCCCGAGTTGTGGACGTGGGGTGAGTGAAAAGGTACCTAAACGCATCTCATCACAGCCCTTGCCCCCCCCCTCGCTTGCTGCTTTCATGCTAAGGACGTTGTCGGTCCATAAACACGTGCAGATGAAATCTTAGATTTTGCTAGGTAACGTTGTATGCTTCATGCTGTTGTTACAAGTAAAATGCAAGTAACAAGACATGTCAGGATACTGCGGTTCTGCCCCCCTCGCCCTAAAAAGTAGTCTGGATTCTTTTAATGGTCGGTTGTACGCAGCCTCTCGATACTGCTAGGTACTCTTTTGTATCCTGCTTTCCAGGTTCCACCCCCTCAGAGACATAAAACACGTGAGATGCATATTGGTACTGTTCTACAGAATGCTAGTAAACAGAATTTCTCTAAGGAGCAGAGCCCGATCCGCTTCGTTGTGAGGCTGCTGATAGCAATTTCAGAGTATACGATCTGTCAAAACTAGTAGAAATGGGAAAGATATGGGTATTTTCTTCCCTTAGGTCTCCTTTTTTAGTCAAAATCCCTTTTTCTCCCCAAAGGAAGATGTTGAGCTGCTGGGTTTTATTTCTTTTTACATCCCTCTCTCCTCTGCAGTTCAGGAAATCCTATAGCATCTCTGCGTTTTATTCATTCTGTGTGTAAACGGGGTATAGTGCCACTAGACATGCTGCTCGGATAAATAGCAAGGCTTTGCTGAGCGTGTCTCGGTGATATTTTCTTTCTCAGCTGCGTTTGACTTTTTCCAGTTTGTGGGCATGTCGATACTTTCTGTGTAGGTGTGGACCACTTTGGGTTTCATCTGCCTACATAGCTTGCTGTAGCAGCTTACGGGATCTTGTCTTTCTTAGTCACCGCAGAAGCAAGTCGCAGACTCCCCGGCGTGCAGGGGCACAGGTCGAAAACCACAGCCTGAGTTTAAATAGGCTGCATCGAGAGAAAGGAGATTACTGCCCGAGTGCAGGCAGGGAAGCGGCGGTCGCTGGGTGCGACACTGCCTGCGCTTGCGCCCGTACTCGTGTCACACTCTCAACAAAAGTAACCCTGATTTCTGTAAAACACAATCTCAGGCCTTAAAGCACAGCCTAAGCAGTAGCCGTTGTGCAAAACTTCGGGCAAACAAGTGCGTGGGGGGTACTTTAAACCAAGGGTTTGCCGCAGATTCTGCAAGCGGCTCCAGGCAGAGAAGCGGCGGCGAAGACGTGAGTGCCGCCCGCATCTTCCCCGCCGTCCCCTTTTCCCAGCGCCCGGGACGGATCAGCTCCATCACGACGTTGGCTTTTGGCCGCATCGCTTAGGGTATTTCCACTCTTCCTTCTGAGCTAAGGCATTTCACCGCAAGCTTTCCTTTCGAAAGTAAAGTTATCAGAAAAAGAGAACAGAACTTAATTCGAAGCAGAGCCCCGGAGCCCGGAGGAAGAGGGTAGAGGAAGACAGGGAAACGCGGCACCGGTAACTAAGTGGTGGCCGGAAAGCTTCTGTTTCAGGCTGCCTGCCGGGTGGAGAAAACCGGAGCTATCCTGACTCCCGACTCCCTCACGGAGGTTGTTCTCCTGGAAAATTTACAGCTCTGAGCTGATTGTTTGGCTTGGCACTGTAGTCAGGATGCTGCCTTGTAAACTTAATAATAGCTGCCCTTTTTTTAATTTGTTTGACCTTGACTACAATAATTTATTATGTGCATTAGATCTTTTTTTCTAAAAAAAAAAAAAAAAAACCAACCCCCAAACAAAACAAACCGGCACAACAACAAAGAATTTGCCTCCCTTTTCTTTCTTCCATGGCACTCCGGTTTCGAACTGCTCGGGTTTGATGGCGCACTGCGCTTCTGCAGTTGTGCGGGATGCGTTAAGGGGATAACATTAGAAAGGCATTTTCTTAGAAAGGAGCTTCTGCAGGTTTGTACTGTGGCAATTTGCTTTTCCCACTATCTGTCGTTTCACACTATCTGTGTGGTTTGTTCCTTTTTTTTCCCTGGCAGCCCTTTTTGAGGAAAAGCTCGTTCGTATCTTCAACAAACCTCATTGCAAACAAATGCAGTACTCCAGAATAGCCCCAGTATTTTGTGTATCTACTAATCCTTGTAGGTCTCTACGTCTCGGCAGAGGCCAGGACACAAAGAAAACAAGATCTCTCCTGGTTGTGTGATTGATATTTGATTTCTTGATGCTTAAAGTGAAAGCAATCTGCTGGCACAGCCTACCTTGGTTTCTCTCCCCTGTCACTTGCAAATTTCCTCTTTGTTTCTTTGCTCGTTTGACAGATCCTCACAGAATATCGCGTTTGCTTTACAAGCCCAGTGTTGGGTAAAATAACTAGACTTGCTTGAACTTCCCGATGCACAAGTCAAAATCTTCTTCCTGTGTCTGTTGTAGAAGAGCACACGTTTCGCTGCGAGGACTGTGACGAACTTTTTCAGTCAAAGCTCGACCTGCGGCGACACAAGAAGTACGCCTGCAACGCTGTCAGCTCCCTCTACGAGACCCTGAACGACGAGATCAAGCAAGAAGGTCTTGGAGATGGACAGGTCTATGAGTGCAAAGACTGCGAGAGGATGTTCCCCAACAAATACAGGTACCAGAAAACTGCCAGACCCTCCCCTGGCCTGCCCTGTCCGTAGCTCCTGCGCAGCCCTGTCCCATGGTGGGAAACGTGGGACCGAGGTGGGCGCTGGGCGGCTCAGGACGGCGACGGGGATATACCTTTCCTTCCTCCGTAGGGTTAAGGAATGCCATTTTTAGGATCCTTCAATGGCATCAGCTACTGGGCAGCATTTTATTTCGCCTTGATTTCATGGGCTGTGATGCTTCCCGTGACTTCGTTGGCAGAAGCACCCACAGATTATCGGTGCTATAAAGTTTAAATGGTTGTTTTCCCAGTTCCCTGTGACTTTTTCAGGGCTGTGACAGACAGGTTGATAGACCTGCTTAGTATCTCTGCAGTGACTGCTCCCGTGTGATCGGTTCTGAGGGAAGACAGTGGTATTACGTTCTGCCAATATTTGCACAAAGGCTTTTTTTATGTGTAATTCGTGGTCATTTGAGATCAGTGGGTATGAAGAAGCGTTGTTACCCTGAGAACCCTTAACATGGTCGTGAGCTCCTATTTGGTCTTGCAGAAGCAATTAAAAAAATTCTCTCCCAATCAGATTTTCAGGTTTAATTGATTTTAAAAACCAAAATGTTCATGAAAAGATTTTGTGTTCACCAAGCATTTTTGTAATAGAAGCATGAGAAGGAAAAGAAGAAGACAGGACATTCTCCAGCTCATCTTTTTATTTGCAGTAATTATTCAATTATTATTATTATAAGGCAACTCTGAACAAGAACTAAACTTTTTTTAAAAGGAAAAATTCTTTGGCACAGTAAGTTTTAACTGAAAATTTGCATCTTTCAAGCATAATGTGATAGTAATCAAATGCAGCTTTAAAGCAGAGACCTTTGAGATTCCTGATGCATTTGCAATGCGAGACTCGGATGGTTAAATATTAGGAGCCAGGTTTAAAAAGCTGAGGTGTTTTTTTAAATCACTTTAGGATTGGGTTTCTTTGCATCCTAAGCCTTTAGCTCTTGGGCTGTATTTTCAAGGTTTCCTCCACAGTGTAAGGACTAGAGTTCTGTCTGCGTACCGGAGGCTGACGTTCTCACACACTCGTTTCAGTTGACTTCTTAGATGAACAGACACCACGCACAGCAAGATTTGTTAGAAAACAGTGAGAACTGGCAATCCTCCGTCATCTACCACATAAGCAGAGCAAAACCAGTGAGCTTAAAGCCAGTATAAGGCGTGTGTCATTTCAGTTAAAAATTAAAAAAAAATGATGTTCACCAGCATTAGTAATTTTGAACTTAATTATATTGTTGCTTTCCGATCTTTTATCTAGGTGAGCAAGTGACGAAAAAAATCTTATTTTAAAAAATGTAGAGAAGGGTGAAATGTAAAGAACGTTCCACTGGTTTATCTGTATGGAAAAGAGCTTGGCTCTTGGCTGTGTTGTGGGCGTTGTAGAAGTTGGTAATGGATACTGTCTGCCAGTGATGTCTGTATAGTGGTTCTGTTAGCACTGTTGGATGTCTTTGTTCCTCACCTCGTGTTTCTATGTTGGCTACTTTTGATTAGATACTAGCAGGCTACAATTCTCTTAATTTTTCTACCTGGCAAGAAAAGGCGAACTTCCTTCGAAATTATTTTAGTAGAAATTCCAATTCTTTTCTCTCTCTAGCTGTGTTAGAAACTTTCTCCTCCCCCTTCCAGCACTCTGTTGGTCTTATGTTATTTTAGGAAATACCCTTTTGAAATGCCTGTGTCGTCTCCTCTTCGTAACATCTGTGTGTTTCCTGGCTCTCCTTGGGGGCCTGCGGTGGCTCTGCGTCCATTCTGCAAGGGTTAAGAGGCACAGAAAAAATTTAAGTAAGTCCCTTTTTCCCGTTAGTGAGTACTTACCCCTGTGAGTAAGACGTGCAGAGCCGCCTGGTGAAGCTAATTCTAGGTATTGGAGAGGTGTGGCTGAGTTAAGGTCCGAGTTTCCCTTGATTCCTTGGGAGAAGTGGGTAGGACAGACCTTCATCGCTCCGTCTGAGGCTTGGTCACCTTGGGGCGCGTCCCCATTGCGAGCGTTGCTGGCAGCCGAGCGGAGGGCTCCTGCAGCAAGCGCTGCTTTGGAGTGGCGGTTGGTAAAAGGGACAAGCCAATGACTTGCTCAAAGTCAGATCGAAAACCCTTGGAAGGGCCAAGGACAGAACACCAATTTTACAAGCCCTGTCCTGATTTATCTTCAGGACCTTCTACCGTTATGATTCTTCAGAATCATCACTCCTACCCATTACTTTACAGACCTTGTAATTAAGAAGAAAACACAGCAGAACATTTACCGGTCATCAGTGTGCTCAACACAAATATCTCGAGCTTGAGGCAGAAGTCCTCCCTGTGTCTGCTAGCACGGATTTCTAGTTTTGGAGCACCGCTAGGGTGGCGGAGAGGCCTTTTCAAGGTATTTCCAACTGAACTCAGACGGAGATGCTCCAAGGCATTAGCCGCAGACCTGTACACTTGGAAAATGTTTGGAGTTGTGACAGGGGCTCCTGGGCTCGTCGGGTGCATTGCCTTTTAGACCATCGATTCCAAATGTTTTGGGTTTTCTTAAGGAAGTAGTACGAAGTGCATTTTTTTTCAGCGGGGGAAAGATAGTCAGCGACATCGCCGTTCAGCGCGCTGCACGCTGGTGGCTTTACTGGAGCTGGGAGAGAATGTCCACCTCTGTCCCTCCCGCATCAGTCTGCTGCATTTTATGTACTGAGAAGGCCACTAAAACACAGAATATATCCAGTCAGCGTACCTAGATGGTCTTACAATTTTTCAGAAGTTAATACAGATCAAATCGAGAGTGCCACTGGGGAACTGAAATTGAGCATTTAGCAGCTGACTAAATAAATAAATGTTTTGCTAATCCCAGTAGGTACTTGCCTCTAAACAGCGTATTAGTTTGTCCACATTTGCTCTAAATAAACTCATAAATCACAGTTAACAGGAACATATTTTTGTATATGCAGATGAAAGATACATATTTCTTTGTATGTGTAAAAAATTTTGTAGCGTTAAGAACACCATTTCTTTAGCAAAATGAATATTGCTTCTTTAAAATTAGTGGATTGGCAGTTTATAAGGGGCATGTTCATGAATATTAACTATCTGACCTGGAGGAGGAGGAGGAGGAGGAGGAGGAGGAGGAGGAGGTTCTTCCAAGGGACCAGCAGGCTGGTGGCTGCTTAGATCCGTACGTAGCGTTGCCGGGCCGCTCGTGATGAAGCCGCCTTCTACACGGTTGCCCTTGTTTGAGTGCCAGCAAGTGCCCTCGGGGCACAAAAGTTTCAACGCCGGTCAGTTGTCAGTGCGATTAGCTTTTACGCTGGGCGTTTCAGAGGACCCCAGTGTCGGGTCCCTTCTGCTCCGCCTGGGTGCCAGGGTGTCTGTCGGGAGTCAGTCCCAGCGGAGCATCTGAAGGGAGTTGGGAGGAGGATAGTCCTGAGGACGTGCCGAGGCTGAGCGGATTCCTAGGTTTCCAAATCCCTCAGGCTCTGGAAACGGCTGGGGGTTATCTGCTGTGAAGTCGTCCTGTAGCCTTTAATGAAGACTGGCAGGATTTTCCAGGAGCGTTTAGTTTTAAAGTTCCTATAAAAAAAATACAGCTGTGCTTTAAAGTTCCATAGGAATGGTTTAATAGTGATCTGTAGGGGATTTCAGGCAGCAGTGGGTTTCACGTAGGTTTGTCCGGCATCAGAATTCACAGTACGGAGGAGTATTTGTAACTCCCGTTAAACCGCGCCGAAGGCAGCAAAGGACCCCAGATTTCTTCTTTCGTTTCTCAGGGCTGGCCTGAGAGGGGCAGGATTTCCAGCCTGCTTAGTTCATCCTACAGCACTTGGGCTTCAGCGGAATGGTTTCCCAGGCTCCGTACCCGCCCCGCTGCTGCCGGCAGTGGCTTCCCGTGCCGGTCGCACCTGGTTCAGTGGCCCAGCGGAGTGCTGCGTGCGGATGCACAGGGACGGGACTTCGGCACGGGGGAAACGGAGCACCCTGCGCTTTTCTCTGAAAAGCCATCCCCGCCGTGGCCCTGCTCCAGCAGCCACTTTGGTTTGCCATCATCTTCCTGGTTTGGGAGAGGCTGCCAGTTGGCAGAAGTTGAAATTGCCGAGTTAAGTAATAAAAGATGCCTGACATTTAGAAGTGAAATGTGTTTGCACCTTATCATGTTTCTTTCCAATGTTAAGTTGCTGTGTTCTGGGAAGCTGTGGGCTTTGTGCCCGTGAAAACGGCAACGTGATAGTCTCGGCAGCAACAGCTAATATCTTGTCTTTCCCGGTGGGGATGCCGTAGAAGTCTTGGTCACAAAGTCCTCATTTTTCCCTTCGGGAGCCTGCAGGCTCAGGTCTGGTTTTACCTTCCTTTTCCCCCTTGTAACTGGGACTCGGGTATTTAATAAAAAATACCATCAAACGCAGCGACGTTTTGAGGCAGAATAGGGCAGCTTCCATCGGTGAAATAAATGCCAAAAAAAGAAACGGCATTCGCGTGTGGCTGCACCTCCCGTGCTCGATGTGCTGCTCACCTCCTTTTCACAAAGGCTTCTGCAGTCGTGGTCCACGGCAGCCGTGAGCTCTGCCAACCCCCCCGGACCCCACGGGCTCGCAGCCTGTTTCTCTGTCGCCGTCTCTATAATCACCTCTCTCGCCTTCAAACCCCCCTGAATCGGGGCAGGAGTTCTGTAACGAACGGTCCGTGCCTTGGCTGTAAGAGCCCGGTTCTGGTGGGCGCTCGGAGTCGGGCTCCGTTCGCTGCCGCTTGCCACGCGAGGTCAGCCTGTCTCTCTTTCCCAGCCTGGAGCAGCACATGGTAATCCACACCGAGGAGAGGGAGTACAAGTGCGACCAGTGTCCCAAGGCTTTCAACTGGAAATCCAACCTGATTCGTCACCAAATGTCTCACGACAGCGGGAAACGGTTCGAATGTGAAAACTGTGTTAAGGTACGGTGCGGGACGTGGGGACCGTGAGCGGCTTTGCCTGGGAGAGGGTGCTGGGACCTGGGGGAAGGGATCCAGAGGACGGGCAGCCCGTGCCGGCGCGGTTCGGTGGCCTGGAGCCTGGTAGCAGAGGGAGAGAGGCGTGCTCAGCTGGCCCCGGCACCTCCGTTCGGACGCGGAGCTCAGCCTTGCCCCGAGCGACTCCTCGCCTTTGGCCTTTTCCCGGGGAATCTGCCGGGGCGGCAGGCGAGTGCGGCGCAGGGCAGATGTGGGGAAGCAAACAGCTGTTAAAGCGCGAGCACCGCGCGCTTCGGAGAGCGTGACAGCAGCCTGGCAGGACGCGGCTCAGCCCGGCTCCGTTCATTATCTGTTTGCGGCGGGAGGTGAATATCCTGCGCTCCTGGTGCCAGGAGCGGTGGTGGCAAAAAAACGGAAAAACAGTCAAAATAGTCAAGCTTTTCACATATATGCTCTTCTCCCTGCTGCTTGGTTTCCCCTCCTTCAAGGCATTTTCTCTTTCAGGTGTTTACGGACCCCAGCAACCTCCAGCGGCACATCCGTTCCCAGCACGTTGGCGCACGGGCCCATGCCTGCCCGGACTGCGGCAAAACCTTTGCCACCTCGTCTGGCCTCAAACAACACAAGCACATTCACAGCACTGTCAAACCTTTCATATGTAAGTTGTCACGGCCATCACAGAGCTCTGGCTTTTGCTATAATTGCACGTATCCTGCGGGGGCCCCCCAGTACTAGCTGTCCCTCTGTGAGCAGCCGCTGTAATTTTATAGGTCAGAGCACAAGATGAAATTCCGCAGTGATTTTTTTTTCTTTTTTTTTTTTTTGCATGCTCCCTGTTTTTTCAGTAAACATTCATGGCAGTTTTTTACTTTCTTGACAAGTTAAATGCTGAGTCTCTCAGCAGTCCTAGTGATGCCATTTTCTCATATCTTTGCTTTCTCTCGTCTTTTTTTCCTTAATAATTTTTGAATGTTCATGTCGGTGACATAAATAAATAGCTGACACGGCCTGATGGAAATGTTTTTTGGGGTACCTCAAATCCCGTAGCCGTTGTAAAGAATTTGGAATAGTCACAGAGACGAGAGGAGGGTGTTTTTTAGAAAGAGTTTTTTCCTTCTTTATTTACTGCACGCTTCATCTCGATAATGCTCGGAAGGCAAATAAATAGCAGGTTAACTGTGTCCTTTAGCGCTGTCTTCAGCGGAATATCTCCAAAAGGGCATTTTCCCTTCAGAGCTGTTCATCTCATTTCTTGCCGCTCTCAGGGTTGTGTATTTTTTTTAATTGACACAGCATCCATTGGATTTTGATAGCTGCGCAGAAAAGTGGATTGTGTCACAACAAAGCTATAGAAACTTTAGGGACTACTTCCTGACACTCTTCAGAAAGCGTAGTTCAAGCACAGAACGGGATCTGTGTTTGATTCCAGGCTTTGATGTTACGGTAGGGAAGCCACTGAACCCACTTCTGCCTTTTTTCGCTATTGGTATAATGGGAACAGTATGCAACAGTATCCTGGGAGACTCGTTTCATTAGTGTGTTCTGAGATAATCAGATGGGTGTCAGTGGAGGAAGAAAAAATACTCTTATTGCTCATTTTGATGCAATCTTTCATTTGATGACGGGCACATGAAAGAGATAATTTGAATCGCGTAGTATTGCTGCAGCGAGATGAATGATTTCTTCTCATAATCTCCTCACTCTCACCTCATAAGAATTAGGGAGTTGTCAGTCTAAATCAGTGTGTAAAACAACTGGAGACTGATTCTGCCTACTTCAGATGTGCCAGGTGGAGTCACATGCATGAGTATGGAATCCATTAGCAGCTTGAGGGGAGCCATGAGGCAGGATTCGCTGGGAAGTTTTCCTTTCCTGTTCAATGGAAGAAAAGGGTTTGTGCGTGCAGGGGCGGGGGGTGTGTGTGTTTGTTTGTTTTTTACAGTGTTATACTTGGCTTTAAAAAGAGCCCCCCCAAACTGTAACTTTATAACTGCAGAACACAGAACAGCAAGAGAGGAAATTACGTGCAGAGTTACTAAATTACTGTAGAACTGGAGACTTAAACAAAAAATTTTCCAGTTTTCCCTATTTTGGAACGATGATGTGAGCTCTCATGCCTATAGTACTTTTCTTTAGGGAATTTTGTGCAACATCATATGTATCTAGCAACTCTCCCTGGGGTGGAAAGTGAAAAAAAGGAACCTGATTCCCTTGGAAGACTTTGCTTTTGTTATCCTCGGTCTTCTCATCAAGTTTTGCCACATGGGAACAGTGTCACTTCTTTTTTTGTAATATTGCGAATGCGTACAATAAAAATAACGCAACCACCACAAACACAGTGTTGAGCCACTGAAAACTGGCAGAAAGCGCACTCAGTTGTGATAAAATCTGCTTAAGCAGATGAGCCGTTTATAATAAACTTGTGCGTATCTTCTAAACCACAACGTAGCATCCCTTGGTACGTGGCAAAGGAGGTGGTTAAAATTAGAAAGGGGTAAATTTTGTTCTGGAAAGAAAAATATACAAACCCCTTTTAAAGAAAACTACCCAAATGTGACATTTGTTCAGGTATTATTAGTAATTGCAGAGGGAGCTTACTCGTGGTATCCTTACCCGTGGCTGTCCTCACTTTAGTTTGCCAGCACTTGGGGGGACACGGGACGCTCTGTCTCCCTCCGAGACTGTCTAGTGACAAGCGCGTCTCTGGAACAGCAAAGCACAGGAACAGCCCGGAGAGACAGAACTCCTCTGCGGGACTCGAATGTTGCGCGGATGCGGACACAACTTTCTGCTTAAATTTCTATAGAAACAGAGGTTGTCCTAACAGACCATTAGCTTACGGAAAATAAATTGAGTAGTGCTTCCTTTAAGAACCCCGTTTAGATATTTTTTTAAGAAAACATTTTAAAACGAAGTAAAAAAACCTACGTAAACCCTTTCTTTGAAAGTCTAAGGTGGCTAAAATAATACACGCAACAGCCCTACAACTATACGCGTGGAATAAGAGTAGTTCAGAAGAACTGACACAGGTTTTTAAGGGGTGATTGCCAAAAACTAGGGATGGCTTTAGCATACGCATTTGAAAAAGCTGTTACTCAAACACTGAAACTCTTCTGATGGCTTTCTAGTTCTCCTCCTGTTTGTGCTTCCTTTGCAGCTCCTTGCTGTTTCTGGGTCCAAAGCAGAAAGGCTGAAATACTCTGTGGAAAGATGTTTCATCTTAAATTTCTAGTGCAGTCAGAAAGCAGACACAGTAGACGACACTTCAGTGACAGTCCACTGAATTTTGGGATGCTCGCTTGAACTGAAATGTCAAATTTGTTAAATTTTAATAATCTTTGCTTTGAATTTCAATAGAAAGGGCTTCCCCTTATATTTTCAGAGCTGCCGACAGAATATTCTGTCTGACAGTCGTTTGCTATTCAAGCACTGATGTAAACCCTCAAGATTTGGGAAAAAATAGAGGGAAAGTCACGCTTGAGTGTACCTGTCGGTAAAAGTTGGGAGAGAGGGAGGGAGGAAGGAAGGACGGACCACTTCGTCACTGAGTGGGAGGACTGGGTGTCAGGAGAATTCGGATTCGGGTCCTTGCCTGCCCAACTCCGAACAATATACTTTCCCTGTCTTTGTCTCAGTTTCCATGTTTACAGAATGGTGATAACAGCAGCTCTCCAGTGAAAGAAGTGTGTTAATTCACTAAGAAGTAGAATTTATTCCTATGTTGAAAGAAGCATCAGATAATCAAAAGTTACAGTGTTTTGATACATAGAAAAGTTTGGGTGGGATTTTTTTCTTACTTTGCCCGGTTCCTTCCACACCAGCAAAGTCTGTAGGTGAAAGAGGTCATAAAAATTCACATTTTGAAAGCTTGGTATTTACAGGTCGTTAAAGAAAACGCTGATTTAGTGTTAACTTAGCACTGCGAGGGTGTCTTACTAATTTAAGGAATACAAGATCTCACCCCACCTCTAGCTGAACTGAGGCCTGGCTGGCAAAGTGTTTATAGAACTTCCCCATGGAGTGGTTACTTACTATTAATGGCATTAAAGAAAGGGTAAGTTTGATTAAATGAGGCAAAGTTCTTCTCCCTTCAGCCTTCAGGGCTTCCTGCCGTGCCAGGACTACAAGGAAAGCAGGCTAGCTAATACAAAGATACCGTCGATAAAGCGCATCATTATTGTCAATCCCCCCAAAAAAGGTTGAGCAGGACTAGCACGTCCCCTCCGCTTTCTGTAGAGTCGCTTGTTGAGAGAGTCTTTAGGGAGGAGGGTTATCGCAAGGCGAGGTGGGGGTCCTGCTGGGGTGGGAGGGAGCCCCGGGAGCCTGGCCCGAGCCAGCTGGGAGAGGGCTGGGATTCAGACGAAGCGTTGCTTTCCGACCGCCGCTCCTGGGAGTCTTGCAGCCCGCTCCCCTCCTGGCTCTTCCAGCATCCTCAGCCGGGATTCCCAGGGCTGCCTCTTCCTTTTCCAACTGCTGCCAGGCTCGTAGCCCTGTGCAAACCTTTAGAGAGGGAGACAGCTTTTCCCACGTTCTTGCAAACCGAAGCGGCCAGATGGACTCCTTAGCCCGGTGGTACACGGGGGGAGCTGAAGCACAAAGAAACGAAACGGCGTGTCCCCAGTGTCGGGGGAGGCCTTAGCGGGAGAGATGTGGCGGTGGGTTTCCAGAGAGCCAGCCCAGCGCGTAGCTGTAGCCTGTTTTTTACCCCTTCTGTCTCTGGGGAGGCGATTTCAGGGGCAGGGTGGAAGGGAAGGGGCGGGAGACGCTGGGGAAGCTCCTGGAGAATTCCCTGCCATTTCCTGTTAATTTCATATTGCTTTTGTTGTTGGTTTCTGTTGATGCTTTAGGTGAGGTCTGTCACAAATCCTACACGCAGTTCTCCAACCTCTGCCGTCACAAGCGGATGCACGCGGACTGTCGCACCCAGATCAAATGCAAGGACTGCGGCCAGATGTTCAGCACTACCTCCTCTCTCAACAAACACCGGCGCTTCTGCGAGGGCAAGAACCATTACAACCCTGGGGGCATTTTTGCCCCTGGCCTGCCCCTCACGCCCACTTCCATGATGGACAAATCCAAGCCCTCTCCCAACCTCAATCACGCCAGCCTGGGATTTAACGATTATTTTCCATCCCGCCCGCACCCGGCGGGTCTTCCGTTCTCACCTGCCCCCCCAGCGTTTCCTGCCCTCACGCCGGGATTCCCAGGGATTTTCCCACCGTCCCTATACCCCAGGCCCCCCTTGTTACCACCCACGCAACTGCTCAAAAGTCCCCTCAACCACACTCAAGACGCAAAGCTTCCAAGCCCCCTTGGGAACCCAGCACTTCCTCTGATCTCTGCAGTGAGCAACAGCAACCAGGCTACTTCAGGAGAGGAGAAATGTGAAAGCAGCCTGGAAAGCTCCTACCTGGAGAAGCTAAAAGCCAGGAACAGCGACATGTCCGATGGCAGTGACTTTGAGGATGTCAATACAACCACCGGCACAGATCTGGACACCACTACCGGCACCGGTTCTGACCTGGACAGTGATGCAGAGAGTGACAGGGACAAAACGAAAGATAAGAGCAAACAAATGGAGAGCAAGCCAGACTTTGTCAGCAGCTCCGTGTCCGCAAGTTCCACCAACAACACGAGCGAGATCCCTCTCTTCTATTCTCAGCATTCCTTCTTTCCTCCCCCCGAAGAGCACCTGCTACCTACCACGGGAGCAGCTAATGACTCTATTAAAGCCATTGCCTCCATCGCAGAGAAGTATTTTGGGCCTGGCTTTATGGGGATGCAGGAGAAAAAGATGGGTTCGCTCCCGTATCATTCCATGTTCCCTTTCCAGTTCCTCCCCAATTTCCCCCATTCACTCTATCCTTTTACGGAGCGGACCCTCAATCACAACTTGCTGGTCAAGGCAGAACCAAAGTCACCCAGGGACCTCCACAAAGTCGGCAGCACCAGCTCAGAGTCACCCTTTGATCTCACCACAAAGCCAAAAGAGATTAAGCCAATCTTGCCGCCACCTAAGGTCCTGCCAGCCCCGTCCTCGGGGGAGGAACAGCCACTGGACCTGAGCATCGGCAACCGCATCCGAGCCAGCCAGAACGGAGGAAGAGAGCCACGGAAGAACCACATTTACGGGGAAAGGAAGCTAATGGCAAGTGAAGTCTTACCCAAGATTTCCCAGTCTCAACTGCCTCAGCAGCCATCCCTGCATTACGCTAAGCCATCACCCTTTTTCATGGACCCCATATACAGGTATTAACATACCCTGCCTTAAGCGTTTCCTCTAACGAGCTAATTTCCTAGCTGACATTGCAAGACATTGAGGCGGATCAGGATGTAGGTCATTTAGAAAGAGCAGTGAAAGTCTGCTGCGGTTGGTGGTACTCCTCTCTCCTTCGTCACAGCACGCTGAATTTTCTGAATCGAAGGGGCTGAATAACTGAAAGGAGTACTCGTAATCAATATGTGTAAAGAACGCATCCTTATTTTGATAAAGAAGAAACTTGACCTATTTAAGGACTCTCCCACGAGCCAACACTAAGATGGCACTTCTGCTGGGGAAATTCCAGAGGTTTGATTCGATAAGAATGCAGAGTTCAGCTGCCTCGGAGCCTGGGCTCTCATGGCTTGGGAATGAGTCAGGAGCCCTGGGAGCCTGGAAATGCAGCTCTCCCACTGACTTACTTGATGGCCCTTTGTGAGCCACTTCACCTTTCTTCCTCCCCACCCCCCCCCCCTTTTTTCTTTCTAAATTCCCTTTCTTAGAGTTTTTCGGTTCATAGGAACTGCTGTTGTGGCCCCAGCCGTTTGAAACGTTTTTCAGTCTGGAATAACGAGCACTGTGTAAGCACATGGTACCGCGTATTATCCAGACCTCTCCCAGACACATGTCTTGCAGACTTACCTTTCTTAGGAGATAACAAGGGTTTTCTAGTTTCACTTGAAAGGGATGGGGTTCGAGGAAGGCCCGGTTCGTTATGTCGTGCCTAGAATAAGCTGAACGCGGAAGGCAGGTGTAAAGCAGACTGGATGAAGGTATCCAAATGCCAGATAAGCTTCCAGAGGGGATGAAATCAGAAGAAGATGTAAAGGGAGGACTTGAGTCTCCTGTTGGTTTAGAGTTTTTTATAAAACCTGTTTCTAAGGGAAAATCAGTTCAGGCTTTATGGTGAGGATACCAGTATGTTTGCGTGTTACCCATCCAGGGCCTGGCGCTACCTCTGTTCTATCTTTCTGCTACGGACGAGGTGTATTTGTCACGCGGCAAATACCGTTTGCTTGTTTTTAGCAAACTCCGTCGAAAAGAGGTACGCCGAACTAGTTTGATGTAGACGTTAACGCGGCAGTCAGTTCGCCCTTAGGATAGGATGCTTCCTAACACCCCTTTTGGCTCACGGGGTTTGGCCCAGAGGGCTCCTGGATTCAGTGTCCAACTGAACAGCCCGTCCCTGGAAGGGAACGGCTTGTTCTCGCGTTACTTGAGCTCAATGTGAGCCGCGGGGTTGCATCGCGAGCCTAGCTGTAGTCCAGCCTGCTGGAAAGGTAAGGGATGTGCTGCAGAAGCTGGTGTTTTCTCAGCGCCGGAAAGTCTCCTCGTCACCGCAGGGCGATGATGTCGGCGCCGGGATGGTTCGCTTGGGCGTTCAAAGGACCGCGAACTACAACGGGTGGCGTGGCCTTCGCTGCTGGCGGGAGAAGCGGGCCAGGAGAACGGCACCTATGTCACTGCCTTGCTGCTATTGTGCGGTTGATAACTGTGGGAAAAAATGATGTCAATGTCTAGCCAGGCCAAAGAACTGTCAGCTGGGATGAGGATTAGTGAGCCCTCGTTGCTCGCTATTAAGAAAGCGTTTCTCGCTTTGCCAGCGCTCTCAGGGTTGGTGCTGTGTTGCTTGCTTACATGCTTACCATCTGCGATGGCAACGGCCGCATCACAACCCGGGACGCGTAGCGTGTTCTGTCTGGGACTCACCATGGTCATCTCCGCCTGGAAAAATTAAGTAGTGATGTAAATAGTCCGGCATTTATTTTCGTAAAAAGTACTTCTGGAAAAAAAAAAAAAAGAAATGGGATAGAAAGGCAAAAGCTTTGAGTTAGCTTAGGGTCCTGCCACCTCTGGGCGTTCTCAGTAGGAATGTTAAAACAACACGGGTTGGAAAAGCCGTTGCCAATTAAAATAGCAGCCTCGGGAAAACCGTAAAGGTCCAGAAGACAGATGGAAGTGAAGGATGGGGGCATCGTTTGCTGCATTCCACGGGATGCATGTAGTTTTAGTAATATATTAAAATAGAAAGTCAGTGGTGGAGTTGCTTGCAAATCAGACTCCTGATGTAATGAGCTAAACAGCAGAGCTTCCAAGTCCCAGCTTAAAAAATAGGGAAATATTTTGTTTCTAAACTTCTCTTTATCAGACTCTCTCACATCATTTGGCTCCTTCATTTTTCTCCCAAAGGCCACTTAAATCGTTGACATTTTCTCCTGGTGATATAATTTAATGCAGCCAGACAGCCTGAAATCAGTGCAGTTTTTAGCTTGGCCTCGTTAAGGTAACGTTCTCAGGCACTGGGCTGAAAAGATCAGCCTAATCCTCTCTCTGGTCGCTGCGGAATTCAGCTCTGACGAGAAAGGTTGTACGTTTGTCGTGTTCGTGTTACCCGACGCTGGGAGATGGTAAAGCTGCGTGAAACGCTGCCGCTTCACGAAGGTTTTTAGGTTGCTGATGCCGGTGGGGCTGCCAAGGGCCGGGGACGTTCCCCCGGGCATCGCAGGCGATGGCAGCGCGTCACGGAGAGCGAAGCTTCGCTGCGGTTCAGCGTTGTACCTTACGTCAGGGAGAAACTTTTTACGTCTCGTTCTGCAGCTTGTTGTTTTTCTGAAAGCTCATGCCCGTAAAAAGATGTACCTTCCAAAACGCAGCAAGTCTGACTGCATTTCAAATCCAGCTCTTCTCTTTTCTTCTACCTGAGAAAAATTAAATGCAGATTAAATACAGTTCGCTAAATAGCACTCTGCATGACTCTTCTTTTAAACTCTTTGGTAATTTGATCCACACACCAATCAGCTGAAATGCAGCAAAATAATTTGCTCTCATTTATGCTGGACTAATGTAGTTAAAATTACTCTTACTATTGGCTTTCTGCTGGTTTAGCTGAGATGGACTGTATTCCAGTAACTTCAAGATGCAGCTGCGTTTATTGGAGTCGCTTTCATAACGCTTTTTTCCCATAGAGGACGTTCAGTTTCTCTTTTGGGGGATTCCACACCACAGTTTCCCTGCAAGTAGAGTATTTTGTGAAAGCAAAGCCACTATTTTCAAAACCAGGAGCTGAACTTCAGGATCGTTTCTGCAGAGAAAGGTGCTTAAGCATGGAATATTTGAATGGGCCGAAGTGACAGCAGGAGAACTGGCGTTCGTTCCTCAGTCACTTCGGAGATCTCCCACCAGTTCCTAACTTTTGAAATCGTTGTCCACATATGCTTGCCAAAGAAACTCAATGCAAATTATCTCTCAGCTGCAAGGGAGGAAATAAATATGAAACACCTAATGATTTCAGCACACTTGGGGCTGCAAAGTCTGGCCCAGTGTTAACTCTTAAGATAAAGACAAACTCTCAAAGAGGAATTTTTTTCCATGCAGTGGCTGCCTACTGCAGACTCTGTAGAGCTTTTCCCACTTAAACATTGCTTTTGCTTGAAATGTAGGGGTTTTTCTTGGTGTTTCACAACAGCAGAGGTTTAAACCACTGCAGCAGAGGCACGAGTTCTCGCATAGAAGGATCAAAATGTTTTCTTAGTCGTCAGCCTGCGGACTGAAAAAGTACTGCCCAAAGGAGGGGACCCGTTTTCAAACCGTTTCCAGTGCCTTTTGCAGGGTAATTTGTGGGCCGTAGTCTGTAGTATCCAGTAGAAGGGGAAGACAGATGTGTGGGTCAACAGGAGAATAGCTGCATATATATTTAATTTAAACGCCTCTGCAAATGGTTTGGCTGTTGTTTGCTGCCTGTAGCCCTGTAAGGTATGTAACCCTCTGTGTTGTTGTCCAGCAGGGTGGAGAAGCGGAAGGTGACAGACCCTGTGGGTGCCCTAAAGGAGAAGTACCTGCGACCTTCCCCGCTGCTTTTTCACCCCCAGGTAAAAGCAGTGACGTTACGACGCGGTGTTGACGGAATGCCAAGACGTGTGAGATGGAGCTGGTACAGACAGGTCACTTGGGTCAGACTCTGTGTCGTCCAAGGGCCCGACTGGAAACTCCGCTGGTTTCCACTACTTTCAGATACTTTTAATTTCAGACCTGGCTTGAGGATGATAGTAGTTACGCCTCGCTGTTTCTTTTGCATTAACAGAAGAACAGGGATGAGCTCTGGACAGCTCAGCTGGTCTGCCAGATTCCCCTTTCACACGCCAGAATGCCTACATAATTTTTTCCTTTGGGAACACCCGGTGCAGTCACTTGCAGTAGCACAAAGTGGAGAAGGCCTGTCCAGCATCCAGGCAGTAGCGTTTTGTACCTGCCTGGCGCTCCCGTACATCATCTAGAAAGCGTGAAAGTGCAGGGCAGTGGAGAATCGGGGTTTGGTTCTGCCTGCTCCAAAAGGTGATGGGTCACTTGACGGAGAACTTGGATTCTCTCCTTCCTGCACAGCTGCTCTAGTCTCTGTTCTTCTGACAACTCACGGATATTTGCTCCCTCTGCGTCTCCTTCAGGTCTGAGTCACTGCAGAGCAATGGGAAACGCTGCTGGACAGCTTTCCCATTTGAGAGGGGACCGGGAATGCCAGCCCATCAGCCCGCAGTGCAGCTGGGCCCTTACCCCAGAGTATTTAGAAGGCACAGCTAAGGCCAGTGCAATCAAGACTATGCATGAGGATCAAGCCCAGTTTACAACCCCCCTTATCTTAGAGGCGATAGCTGAAGTCCCCCAGAAGCGATGTTACTCCTTGCCCTTAGGATTCCTCGCTCCATAACGGTAATGCAGTGGGTTCTGCCCGACATCCTCTCCCGGCTGGCGGTGGCCAGCTATCCTCCGTCTCTCCTGCTGTGACCACATGCTGGGAGCTGAGCTCTGTGGTCATTATTGTGCTCTCCTTTATATTCGCATGCATTGTTCTCCTCTGATCATGTTTCCCACCTTAGATAAATAACTTGCAGGTTTGTGAAAGCTGGATCCTGGTTGCTTTCACAGCTAAACTTAGTTCCCTCATTGTTTCGCATCAGCCTCAGAGTTTGGTTAATAACTTCCCCCGATTTTTCCTTCATACAGGCTGGATAATGGTGACAGGCTGGCCAGGAACATCCTGTGTTTGTGTGAGTTAGAATAGTGGGGATATCTGCCTGTAAAGAATCTGATAGCAGGGAGGAGCTAGTGTGGCAAAGCAACCCAACGAGACGATGAGAAACGTTCAGACCCTGAGTAGGAGCGAGCATTGGGTGGAAGGTTATTAACATTGTTCCTGAAATCCTGACCACGTCCTCTTCCCATGGCAATGAAAAGATGTGGAAGGTCTGGTTATCTCTAATAGCTTATCACACAGAATAGCCTAAAAGTTACAATTGCTTGAGCCCGAAACTTCCTGGTAACTAATTTTTAATAAAGCAGGTTGCTGCGTAAAGATCACTTGATCTAGAGCGTTGCTGTTCCCATGCTACGTAATCAGTCAGGTATTTCAAATACGGTGAACGAAGACAGGCCATTTGTTCAAGAATATGTGAGATTTTTACTACCAGATCCCCTGGCTCTTTTCCTAAGAAATCGCATTTTCAGGGGCTCCTGCTTCTGTCTTCTTCCTTAGGACCGACGTCCATATACCGGCTCGCTTAGAGGCACGCGTGCCTCTACGTGTGCTTCTCTCGCTCTGAGCGCAAGTCTGGGCTCAGCCTTTTCTCCTGTGAATAATTCCCCAGCTCTCAGAGGGCCCCGGGTAGGACGGGGTTAAGCCAAAAGATGCGATAGACTGAGCGTTCAGAAGATGCTTTCTCTCTCAAAACGAATTTCAGGCAACTTTTCTTTCTTAGCCAGTCGTTGACAGTAGTTTCTCTGCTCTGATGGGAGTTATTCTTGCATTGTCTATTTTAAATGAAACTCTGGACAACATAAATAAATGGTGTAACTTTTTGATAACTTAATGGAAAACCTTTTCTCACCTGTTAAGTTTCTTTTCTTCTCCCCTTCTTTTTTATTATAACCAGGCAGTTGTTCCCTAAATAGCAAAGTGCCTTTACCACTGGAGAGGCTATGGCCAGTGTTTAGAATTTTAAAATAAGCCTACGGCTATCAAGCCAGCAAACATCTCTGACTAAGTGCCTAAAGAACAGGGCACAACAAAAGATATCTCCAGGTACTCCAGCAAAGGGCTGAGTGGCATAGCTCTGAAAGATCCGGATAGCATTTTAACATGATGGTTTTGTTACATGACTGGCAGCTGGGGCAGAGCTTTTGCTGTAAATGATCAAGTAACCTTTTCAAGTGGCTGGCGCTAAGTATTACTTACTATTTATCATGGGCTGGGAGCCTCCAACTAAGGGGACGTGGATCTATTATTGGGAAATGGGTTTTACTACTCCTCTTTTTTACAGCTTATGAATGGTTGTCAGCCTTCCACAATGTATTCTTTGGTGATTAAGACAACTTTTTTTTATAGTCATACATTTTAAACAATATCTTGGCTCTCTTTCCCCGCCCCCGAGCCCAGTTTAATAAAGTGTAAACGTGCAAAAGGTCAGCCCTTCCTGTACAATAGAGCATCTAGTTTTGATATATGGCTTCCTACTGCCTTCCGCTCGCTCGCTGTCCCCCCAGCTCTCGGCCGACTCGCCGCTCAGGCTCCCGCTCCCCCCAGCGCTCCCTTCTTTCCCGGTGATGTCATCTGCGGCGAGGAGGCAGCTTTATTGCTGCCTTGTTTGTTTTATCCGTGTTTTCTGCTTGGTATCTGGAAAGTGCTCTCAAGAGTGCATGATGAGGTTGAATGGCGGAGATGTCAGCGTAGTCCTCCGAGTTGCCTTTCTCTCTTGGATTTGGATTGCCTGTTTTGCTCTAATGAAAGGAAAAGTGGTTTGCTTTAGGTAGGATTTTTTACGCGTATCCTTTTTTTTTTGCACCCAGGCCGACGTCTTTCTTCCCTTCTTTGCTTTCCTTCCGCTTCTCCTCTATCTCCAGGTTTTGCCCTTTCTCCCTCTTTCTGGTGTGGTGCTTAATCCGGTGTTGCCCTGAGAACGTGGCCACTGCCGAGTCATGCAAACTAAAGCTGGTAAAGGCACCCAGAAACATTTTATTCGGTGTCACATCTCTAGGCCTGTGTGCCTGCCACTCCCATCTGAACAGGCTTTCGAAGCGTAGGTCGCGGTCCTCCTGACCATAACTCGTCCGGCCACAGCTCCCACGGGGTATTTTGGTTGGAATCCCCTTTCAACTCCAGGAAGCTCAGCCATCTCCCACCCATCCTTCCATCACCTTCACTGGCTTCTGAACCTTCCTTACATATAATTAAAATATTGGCCTCTTTGCTAGGCAAACTCTCTGCGGACCCGCTCCGTCCTGCGTCCGATCTTAACTCCTCCTTTTTCCCAGCTGCTCCCTCTCCACCCCTCCAGCCTCAGCTTCTCCTCTGGCTGAGCTCCCCGATCAGCAGTCAGGCATTCCCGGGCGCTCTGTCCCGCTCCACTTTGTCCGGGATTCTTCCACCTCCTGCCCAAAACTCCTCTGTCCTCTCTAACCTGGGGTCGCCTGCCTAGCTGCCTGCCCGCAGCTCGCTGCTGCCGTCCCTCGGAGCCCCTGCGAGGGTAACGGACGCTGTATGAGAAATCAAAATTCCTGGTGTTCCAAGACTTTCGTTTTGAGCTTGAGAGGAGGGTTTGGGCGGCGAGCGCTACGTCCAGCAGTGGACCACGGTGTCTAATTTCGGTGTCATCCCTGGAAAAGGGAAGCCAAGCGCATTCTGAGATGATTTTTGATCTGAAATGCTGATAGTAAGCACACGCACATTGCAGAAGGTAAACAAGCCCCTGATTTCTGAGATCTCCTGCTTACTGCTTGGCTTTGCCAATTGTACCTTTTCAGATTTCTCTGAACCCGATACGCTATTTCTCTCGTTCCTGGCTGGGTTCAGTGGCTCCATGTCACGCTGTGCAGCTAGCTTCTGAGGGTGAGAGCAAACATCAGCGGCAGGCTTTGACCAACGCGCTATTGCTAAAAGACGTGCTTTATGCATCGGATGCTGTTCTGCCTGTGGATTTTTATGACATGAGGTCTTGCCTTGTACTTGTAGATGTCAGCCATAGAAACAATGACAGAGAAACTGGAGAGTTTTGCAGCCATGAAGGCAGACACTGGCACTTCCCTGCAGCCCCTTCCACATCACCCGTTCAACTTCCGATCTCCGCCACCCACGCTATCCGATCCCATCCTGCGCAAGGGCAAGGAGCGTTACACCTGCAGGTAAGGGCCTGGGCACCCCGCAGAAGCGAGACCGTACCCCCGGCTTGTTGAGGCAGCCCTGGGAGAATGCCGCTCCGGCTGGGAAGCTGCAGCAGACACCAGCATGCGGAGAGCAACTTCCCATGGACATATTTACTGTCTCGGCAGGGGTGGGAGGGAAAACAAGAAGCAGCAGGATTAGAACAGGGCATTCGGATGACTAATTCACTCTGAAATAGCTTGTTTTGTCTGGTAGAAAAATCAGCATCTTCTATTTTCTTTGTAATTTTTAACAACCTTGAGAGCAGATCTGGAGATTCTCAAGCAAACGGAATTCTCCAAGCCAAGCCTCTCACGTGTGGTAGCAAATGCCACAGTTTCCAATGCGAGTGCAATCCCAGCTATGTCCAGTGTCAGCCATGCAAAATAATGGAATTTAAAAAAGGCATGCAGTAAACAACTCTTTCAAACATAATTGTATCCGCAGAAGTACTTACGTATCCGTTGCAGCTCTAAAAGCTTGTATCGGAGCAGATCACTGGGGAGTAAAAACCTGTACCTGCTTATGCAGCCTTACTACTGCAGCTCCTAGAGGCTCTCATGGTGGGTCCCACTGCATTTTTCTTGGGTGCAGTAAGTGGGTACATATTTTGTTTGACGTATCTCTTGTGTGGAACTTTGTCACAAAAGCTATGGGCTCAAATTTCGGCGAAGTATTTAGAAATTTGAGGTTTCTCCCTACAATAGGAACTAAACTTATATTTAGATACACACTCACAAGTTAACATTTGGGTTTTCGTTGTTGATGAACTCTCGCATTACCCATTCATCTTCAGGACATCTGAAGGTGCTGAATGTCTCTGAAATTAAGAAAGCCTCCTCATATCTTCCTTCCACAAGAGTAAGCATCAGGTTTCATAGTCACAGAATGTAACACTTCATCCTTAATATTTTATTTCCCAGTTAATACTTTTAGTTTTATACCTCCCTTCTTCTGAGGGAAGGTTTACTCTGAATCAGATTTACTGTTGGAACGCAGTTCCTTCTCTTAGTGCATTTCCTACTGCCACGTTTCCTTATTCTATGCAGACTGTCAGACTCACAGCAGTATATCCTGATAACACAACGCTGCAGCATTTATCCAGAGGAAGGTTTTGTGAATTCTGAGAAGGATGGTCGAGTAGATTCCGTATGATGAGCAATTAAACAGGGCTGTAAAGGAGACCTATAAAAATCTCAAGCGACAGACAATAGGAATAGGCAGCGATTAAACATTCTTTGTCCTAATGCAGGAACGAGGGGGTAGCGAATGCGATTATTGAGCGACAGGTTCAAACAAGCAGGAGGTTCTTTTACACAACACACAGTTCAGCAGAGGAACTGATTGCCGTAGGAGGTTGTGGATGTCCAAAGCTTACGTGCGTTCAAAAAGCTTTTAGAAAAACAGATGGAAAAAACTCAGCAGAAGGCATCCAAACCAACTTTTCAACCTTAGGCTCAGGAGGCTCTTCCTTCATCTGCAGATGGAAACTGGGAGAATATACTGGGGGGGGGTTGTCACTACATCCTGACTGTGTTCCTATATACTTGCCCGGGCCTCCAAGATAAACTACAAAGTCAGCCAGCATTTGGGTCCCGACTGGGTGTTCTGATAGGGTTTTTTCTTTTTCCTGCCCTTCCCAGTGATGCGGCATCATCGACTGTCGTTCTGTGTCTCTGATGGAAGTGGGTTAGACCGGTATCTCGCCACTGGGAACCCTGGTGTTCTGGGGCAGGTGTCGCTCGGAGAGTTTTTACCTCCACGTCTTCCTCCCTCAGTTCCTAGGTGCTTCGAGTGACTAGTGCCCAAAGGGGTTTTTCCGATTTGGGGAGCGGTACTGAAACGAGTGAGGTGGATGGTAGCTGGTGGTACGGTCTGTGTAAATGATGCGGTGTGGCAGGACGTTCGTGCACTGATGGTTACTTTGGCTTTCGCTGTCTAGGTACTGTGGTAAGATCTTCCCACGCTCAGCAAATCTGACAAGGCATCTGCGGACACACACTGGAGAACAGCCCTACAGGTGACGTTGTCCCCCAGATAAAACCCCTTTCCCAACACACTCCTCATTCACTGCTGTGTTATTTTTTCTCCTTTCTATAAAGCTGTGCCAACATAATACCGCGGTCCTGTAGCATTACATACAATGATTCATAGGATTGTATATTATGTGTACCAGCCAAAAATAATCAGGCTTGGCAGCTTGAAGATAGACACTTAACTTATATTTAGATGTATGCTGGCAAATGAGTGGTCTGATTTGCAGTGTTGTTTCACACTCACATTAACCATTCATCTCAAGGACAGCTGAAGGTGCTGAATGTCTCTGAAAATCAGGCTGTTTTGAAGGACTTGCCAGTAAGTTAACTGTTGGATCTAGCTAGATTTTTTTTTTTTTCTTCTTTTCCTAATGCATATCAGAGGTGCCTGGAGTAGTGGATCAAACCCCAAAAGAAAACCCAGTAGTTGTATCTGCTTTAAAATCTAAGTTAGGGAGTATCAATCGCAAAGCTTAAAAAGAGCGATCAGAGAGGGGACATTCACACGCTGCTTCACGTGTTCAGCTGGGTGTTTAAGGTAGAAGGCTGAACTACTGTTTCCTGCTAGCTGTGGACAAGGTGATACGATTTTTTTACTCCACTTTGCATTGTGTCTGTGCAAAAGGGCACGTTGCAGAACTGCCCATCTCTTCCCCCGGACGAGACCCTGCACGCAGGCGTGGTGTTCCGGCCTGGATGCGCTCAGGTGCTGGTTCTCCTAAAGGGACTCCTCTTTAAGTGCGTGTTCTCAACTTGAGTAAAACCACCAAGAAAATACCTGTAAGTATGTGTGTATATGGGTATGTGAAGGAGTATTTCTCATGGAAGACCAAGTGGGAATTTCGCACTCTTCCTCCCCCCCCAGTATTTTCTCCTGGTGTTTTGCAGTCAAGTTTCAAAAAACTTTGGCAAAACCCCATGCTTTCGTTGATTTCTTGTTAGAATAGGTACATATATGAGCAAAACTGAATGAATGATGAATTGAGAACTCACTGAAAATCAAGCGTTGTGTTTTCCGTAATGTGCGTAAGTGTTTTGCGCGTTGTCAAACGATAGTAACAATTCAAACAGTTTCATTTTTGGTAGCTGCTATTATGGTGTTTCCATACCCAGTCATAAGTTCACAACAAAGCTAATGTAATAGTTATTATGGAAGGAGAAACACAAACAAATTTATGAGCAGCAAAAGGCCATGTGGTCAAATACATCAAATTTTTATGCTCAGTTTAACTTAAGAAGCTACTCTCTCCCACATTGTAATCCCTGGTACATACGGAGTCAATTTTTTTTTCCATACAGAGTCATGCAGAATTTTGAGTGCAGACATTAGGTAAATCAAAAATAAATAAAAAAACTTTCCAAAGCAGACATATATTTTGGAACCATTCCCCGTTCTGATTTTTTCAGTTGCGTTATTTGATACGCCTTGAATGAATACTGTGTATTCACTGTACACCCCTGTCTGACTAAAGTGCTTGCTCCCGATTATTCAGAGATTGTTAGTTCAGTTTTCTTCCAAAAAAGGAGACTTGCAACTTAACAAAGGTTAGGAAAATAAAGATTTATTTGATCTGGTCTTCTCCCAGAAAATGGCCTGTGTGTTTTTTTTGTAACAGAGGTTTGACTTCTGGACAATGTTGCATTATAATAGCACTCCTGAGAGTTAGTGCTACGTTTACAGAAGAGCTTAATTATCATTGATTTTCTTTTGCTCTCAGAGAACTGAGATTTCCAACTTGTGCAGCAATAACTGTTTTGAAAGCTTGTTTTTTAAATGCCGACTTTATGCAGGTAAAAGGAGGTTGCTGGCTTTCCAGTGTTTTACTGATGTCTCTCGTGTAACTTTCCTTTTGATTGTTTGTTTTTTCTTTTGACCCTGTTAAGTGCGATACCGTCGTCCAAATATGAATTAAAATGTTCTTAAAGCTAACCTAAACTGACCAGATGCCCTCGTGTAGGTCAAGAAACAGGCAGGCCAGAAAATAAGGTGCTTTGCTTTTGATTCCTGATCATCATTGATAAGCCATGTGTTTTTTACCGAGTCACTTAAACTGCCTAGGTGTCTATTTAAGTATGTATAAAGTAGGAATTAATAGCACATGAGCAATAAGGAGGCAAATTAAGTCTTTTTGTAAAGGGAAATGCTACATGGTTTTTGAAGGGTAAGAAACACCTGGTAACGCACTCTACTTCCTAAAAATCAAATGATTTGAAAAGACTCAAAGAGAATATGCTCTACAGTGAAATTCGACGTGCTCCTTTTCTCTCTTCTTTTCCGCACCACATCTAAAATTCAGTAGTACGCATTTCAAAACTCAGGAGTAAGGACTATCAAACGTAACGGTTCCTCTCAGAGAACTGCAGAATAAGTTGGGCTTGTAAAATCACATCAGACTTCCCTGGAAAATGAGGTCGTAAGAAATAGGACTTTGTTGTCGTTCTGAGCTTACCAAGCAAAATCCAGAAGAGGCGGTTTTTAGCGAAGCTCCTTTTGCTTGCAGCCGGTGAACATAAGGGTGCATTGTTGTTGTGGGTTTGCTTCTTAGTTTTGTTTTCGTTCTCTGGAATCACAGAATCACATAACCTACATAAAACCTGGACTGGGAACAAGCAGAAGCTTTGATTTGATTCAGCAAGACTTTATTTTCTTCTTTCCAATGTCCATTCCCTCCAGGATGCCGTCTAATTGATTCTTGAATTACACCCAATCCTGAAGCATTGCCTGTGAGGCTGTGATTCCTCCTATAAAGATGTGCTTCCTGACGTCTGTTTTGAATTTGTTTTTCTTTAATTTCCTTCTAGGCCCCCGTGTCCTGTTATCTGCATTAAGCTGAAACTAACAGCTATAAAGCTGACGTCTACCATGTCATTTCAGATTGCACATAGTTCAATAAAAATCTCTTCTTCCTCATTTTCTTTTTTTTTTTAGATGTAGCCTACATTCATCCCTGGTATAAATGCACTTGAGATTAAGGAGTTACTCAGAGGAAGAGTAGCTGTCCGTGTGTTTTATGCTTTGTTACTGCAATTTTGTCTTCACAGCTCACATGGATCATCAAATAAGTGTAAAATTTTGCAAGCGCTGTCATGCTGTTGAAACTTTACAAAGCATGCTATCAAACGCCTTACTGTCACGTTTGAAGTGTTACCAAACCGTCGTAGTCATATAGTGATTAGCCCAGTTGCTCGTTCTTACGTTCCTGGCTTTTGCCGTCTGTTTTTCCCCTTCCAGTTGTATTGTACCAGGCATCTGAGTTCCCTCAGGCTCTGAGGATTGCCTGCCATTCCTCGGAGCTCCCGAGTTCCAGCTTTGGCTCGCTCTTAGCCATCGTTCACCCCCACTTTCTATTGTTTTAGCCCATCGGTGTGTTACTTTAAACCGATAAGGAAGAAACTTTACTAGCATTTTCTCCGTGTGTTTACAAAGCAAATACCGCTTCTTTGGAGTTTTATTCCTCTCCTGCCTCGGTGTTCACCTCTTCCCTGATTTTAAGCTGGCTCCTCTGTCTGGGTCATTCATTTAGATTAAAACCAGCAGAGATCCAAGTCCCGACCCCTCTGGGACCACAAATAATACAGTACGTCTCCCTCATCCCTTTGCTTTCAGACATTAGCTATTGCTCCTTTCGAATGCCCCTCTGTTTTCTATTTTTTTAACAAGCTCTTTATCCTTTCTCCGTACCCTAGCCTGGATCCACATAGCTCATAGTTAGAGCAAGGACCTGTCAAAGGGAACTTTTCAAAGACTTCCTGAACATCTAAATAAATTGACGTACAGGAGGCCAGGTCGTTCTTGCCTTGCGCATGCAAGCGCTCCCTTTGAAGTCGCCGGAGCTGCTCCTGTGAGTAATGTAGGTGAGACCCGGCCTGGGTGCCCCGGGCAGCCGTAAAGGAGAGGTTGGCGTGGAAGGGCGTAGAGCTGGCGGGGGCAGGCAGGGAGTGAGAACCTGCGGCATCAGCACTGACGAGGAGGGGGCTGCTGATCCAGTACTAGAACTACGCTGGGCAAAACCGCTTATGCAGGTCCTGTGGAATGCCAGGGATACTGGGGTATTGGCCGTTTTGGACATTTCAGTTGTCTGAAGTGCCAGGCGGTCGAAGCCGCCGAAGCCTGGCAGCTCCTGGAAGCAGGTTCATCGGTTGCTAGCAGATAGGAGGAGAAAAAGAGCTGGAAATCTGTGCATGTTTAACTCTCCGTCTATAAACTATGCTTGTTCTTGCTGATGTTCAAGTAACGTCTTGTTTTCTTTAGTCGTTCAATTTGTGTTTTTTGAAAAAATGAACAACTTTGGAAGTCTGAGAAAACCGTGGTTTAAAAAGAGTTTTGCCTTCTTCCTGGGTTAATCGTAGTAAAGGTTCATTATTTGAAATATCTCTATTCTTTTTGGTGATTTAACAGTAGGAAATTCGGAGGTGGACATGGAATCCATAAACACGCAGCGAGAGAGAGTGTTTCATAAGTGTATCTCTGCTATTTCCAAAAATAATACCAATTTATTTTTAGAGACCAAATAAAAATCACAGCTGTAGCACATCTGGAAATGGTGTGTGTGTTTCACAGCATAGATTTTTTTACACTCGCACCTCCTTCCCGCATTTGAACCTGTTGTGTTTGTAGGAAACAATTCCGTGTCCTTAGTCTCATGGCAAATCCAGCTTCATACTTAAACGACACGGGCACAAGAGGAGCGCTGTGTGCCGTCTTCACATCAAGGACTACTGGCATTCCAAAAACGTGCCCAGATGCCCCACCATCATCGTGCCTTGTCGAATAGTAGCTCAGCTCAGTGGGATGAATTTTGCTCTCGGTTAGAGGAGCACAGAGCAGTTCTGCTAAGGCAAGCGGTTTTGTTCTGGAATTACGAGGGCTTAAGAACAGTTTTTATTTTGTCCCGTAAGTGTCCAGGATTTGCAGAGGTCTGTAGCGGAGAAAGGATTCCACTTCTCGGGGGTTTTGGAAGTAGAGCCATGAGGAAAGCAGCTTTGTTGAGGTACAAATGACATATTTAAAGGGAGATCTAATGAGGGATTCAGGCGGATTCAAAGAGGAATTCGATTTTGCGTAGCTTTAGTACTGAAACCCTTCAGTGTGGCTCAAAGCTGCCCTCTTCAGTACATCGGCTGCCTTCTTGTTCGGCGCCGGAGGAGAAGTCCAGGGCTGCGTTCACAAAGCACCACGGTTTAGCAAAGCCTTGTTTTTATTTGGAGGGAATCTGGATCCAGAGGGGGGGTGGCAACTTTGAACAAGCTTCCAACACATCTACCATGGGTCCTGCAGAGGTTTGTTTCAAAGAGGGAACATTTCTTCACTCAGCAGTTTCCCTAAACATTCTGGCTTGGCTCCTTACTTTCCACATTTTTTCATCATAAACCAGATACTCACTGCATAGGAGTAAATCTTATCCTGTTTGGAAACTACAGTGTATTTCTTGGGAGCTATTGTACTATAATAATAACCGTAATTACCTTTAAAGGCACGCTGTACTGCCTACATCTTGAGTACCACAAGGAATTTCACAAATAAATCTGGAGTTTTCTGTATGTCCAGATAACTGTGTCATGTAGGGATATGCTAGCTAATAACTATTTTATACATTTAACCTCCTTTCTTTCTTCCCCTTCTGTCTTCTTTTTCCTCCCTCCACAGCCATATTTCACCTACTTCCCCTACAACATGAGAAGGGTGGAAGAAATAAATTCGCCTTTCTTATTTTTACATTCATGTGTGGAAAAGTAATTATTTTGTTTAAAATTCTTATTTGTTTGGACGACTCGCTTCTTAATTAATCCTAATCCTTTCTTTGTGCTCCTTGAGTAACAATAATATCAGATTTGTCTGGAATGATTAATGCCTTGTGCTTCCCAGGTCCTCAGCTGAGTAAAGATTTATAGACCAACGTTTTCTGGTTTTCTGATAGTCAGATTTTTCTTTCTCTTTTTTTTTTTTTTTTTTTTCCTAACATTGCACTCTTTGGCATTTGCTTCTATTTTTCAGGTGTAAATACTGTGACAGGTCATTCAGCATTTCCTCCAACCTCCAGCGGCACGTTCGAAACATCCATAACAAGGAGAAGCCATTCAAATGTCACCTGTGTAACCGATGCTTTGGGCAGCAGACCAACTTGGACCGACATCTTAAGAAACACGAACACGAGAACGTTCCAGGTAGGAAAGGGCACGGCTGTGTGGCTCTGTCGGGGCACTGGAAGGAGAAGGCACCACGGTCTGGTCTCTCTGGTCACCTTGGGAAGCCTTTCTGGAAAGCGCTGTTTCTTAAGGCTGAACATCATCAGGTAGCAAAACCCAAATGCCAGCTCCTCGTGCAGCCAAAGACGCATTTACCCACAGTGCGTAATGGTAACACACACGCGCTCGTGCAGGGTACTCAGCTCTGCCAAGCTCTTGTCACGTATTACTCAAACGTGCCCTTTTCCAATCCATAAAATAGTGGTCACGATACTGACTTCCTGGGGACTCTGTCCAGGGAGCATAACCTCGCGTTGTGAGATCTCCTGGTGAAATGCTGATGTGGACATGTCAAGCTCTACCAAGGGTTTTCAACCCAAAATGCATTTGTAGGTATGCGTGAAGTTCAAGAAGATAAATAGACTTTGCCTCAAGATAAAAACTGAAGGAAGAAATTCCTGTGCTGAAGCCATCTAAGTGATTTCCCAGCCTAGGGAAAAAAAAAATAATTATGGAAAAGTTACAGGCAAACAGCTATGCAAGGGATGGTGGTTGTTAAATTGCATATACCATCCGGAAATGCTAAATATCACATTTATTTCTCTCTGTAGTTCACGTCTGGAAAACATGAGCTTCCTTTGGCAGTTTTGGTCTGTGAGATTTCTCCTAAGTGTTATATCACTAATATACAGCGAGAGGATTGTTGCAGAACATTCCTCCTTTATTTTTCCTTGTAATAATAGCTTTGACAATATCTGATTGTTTCTCCTCTTCTCTTTTCTTGTTTCTCGCACTCAGTGAGCCAGCACTCTGGAGTCATTACAAACCACCTTGGGACCAGTGCCTCTTCCCCAAACTCGGAATCAGACAACCATGCACTTTTAGATGAAAAAGAGGATTCGTATTTCTCTGAAATCAGAAATTTTATTGCAAATAGTGAGATGAATCAAGCATCAACTTTAGCAGATAAAAGGTAGACAAGCAAATAAAGTTATCTGGTGACAAGTATTGTTTACATGGTTGAAAGACCAGTCAGCCTCTGCCTAGCACAATAGTCGTGAGAAAGCCCAATTTCTTCTGTAGATAAAAACGTGATTATTGAACCGTCACCTTCTGCCGTGCAACTACATGGCATCACCGATCAGAGAGTACTGATTAAGGAGACAGGAGGCACCTGCTTTTCTAGTCTATTAGTTTGTTTCAAATCTATCCATATCACAGGACTTATTTTGACTGAGTGATATTTCACCCGCTGCTGTCCTGTTTTCACAAACAGCTACTTAACGCTAATACTAAGATTTATGTCCAAAGTGTCAGTATGAGAAATCCACATGATGATGTGATCCACGTAAAGAACAGTAAGAGTTGTGGAACGTGCTGACGTAAAATTTCTGGTGAAGATGTTAATCTTATTTTACGTCACTTGGTGGCATCCTGTTGGGTTCCAAGTCCATAGCACTGGTGATCCCGCTCTCGTTCCTTAACGTAACGTAGAACTGCTAGTTTTGTGGAGTCCGCTGGGTCCATATGGGCATGAACAGCAAAAGTAATAGGAGAGAGGCTTCAGGCTGGCTGTTAGATTATCTGGTTGCTTGACCGGAGGTTGGTAGAATACTGTAGCACAGAGAGGGAGGAGAGCCGCTTGTCCCACAGATGTTGTATTTTAAGAGATGGGAAACCATCATTTAAATCCAGACTAGACAAAATTCTAGTCTGAAAAACATTGGGTTTGGTATATACTTGACAGCCTTATTAACCCTTAAGACACTGTGAAGGCTGATTTTTAAATGCCTGAAACATGTCAGTTTTCCTTTTCCTTGCAGTTTAAATAATATGTATGCGTACATAAATACGTCTCTGTACTTGTATATGCGTGTAAAATGATCAAAGTCTTGCGTTACGGTGAAAATGCATGACTTACGCATTTGGCATCTTTTCTTTTTTTCTTTTCTTTCTTCTTCCCTGCCTTGACCAAATCTTTCAGGCCAGAAATCCCAGATATTGATGGCAATTCCCAGTGTCATGGATTAGCCAATGAGAAAACAGAAGATGTGGATGATGAAGATGAAGAACTGGAAGAGGAGGATGATGACAGCCTGACAGGGAAGTCGCAGGATGAAACGGTATCGCCCACCGCAGAGCCCCGAGGAGCATTTGAGGATGAAGAAGATGAAGAGCCCACGTCTCTCACCATGAGCTTTGACCACACCCGAAGGTGAGAAGTCAGAGGGGGCTCAGACTTCTGACCCTGTGTTACGGGTAGATTGTGAGTGCTGGTGTTTCATTTTTCAAGCCATGTATCATACCTCCAGTTTGATTTAAGCATTCACTTGAGAGATTCCATTTGCACCATGGTGGGGGACATGAAACAAGTGGACTGCAAGGAGAATCTGTGATAGGGTGTATATCCAAGTCTTGAGAAGTTTGTGTCAGGAGAACAGTTAGTCCAGCACAGAAACCAGCATTTTCAGGGTACCACAGTTCAGCGGATAATGTCTTTCTCTCGAAAACACTGGTCAGGGCAAAGGAAGAGGCTTACGGACGCCATCCATTTTGTGCTGCTCTACCTGTTTTAGTTGTAGCAAAACGTTGTTGACTTCAAGGGGAGTTCTCGGAGCTTTTTTTTCCCAAGGTCAAGCCATGTCTAGACAGTTCTAAAATTAAAGTTTGTTGCCCATAGTGTAGGCTTAGCTTGCTTTTTTTCCTCAGTTTGCCTCGGTTTCCCAGCTGGTATTTGTAACAAATGTCCCGTGATGCAAAGTAGTATCTTACTTGATCTCAGTGCATCACTGTTTTCATTGCAACTCAGAGAAAATGCAGCAGTGTTCTTCAGACACTGATCCAGCGTCAGAACATTTCAAGGAGCGGACAGCAATTGGACATGTCCACACAGAAGACCCAAGTGAATCGTAGCCACGCTGAACCACAAATATCTATAGCACTAATGCTTGTTTGTGCATAGCCACGCTCTCCACTTTTTCTTTGCTCCTTGCATTTTGTGTCATTTTTGTGTTTGTCTGTCAGTTCACGCATGTGGCTTGTGAGACCCCCATGGTATGTGCATGCAGGCACTGGGTTAGCAACACTCACATTGGCTAGATGTGAACGGTGAGATGAGCTAACAACAGGTCAACCCCTTCCCCTGGTCATTGGTACAGGTGTATTGAGGAGGACGAAGCCGGCTTGTTAGATTTGGAGCAGATGCCGAATTTTGGGAAGGGGCTGGATCTTCGCAAAGCAGCCGAGGAAGCATTTGAAGTTAAAGATGTGTTTAATTCCACCTTAGACTCTGAGACAATAAAACAGACTCTGTACAGGCAGGCTAAAAACCAGGTAGGTATATGACAGAACATTTTATCTAGCTTGCCGCCAGCATGTACGGTAGGATTAGCAAGCAGCTGGCCTCCTTTAGCTAAGGTTTATTTTCCCCTTCCATTGAGCAGGAATTCTAACTGTAATGCGTGAATCATATGTGAAGCATGTCTCGTTGCAGTTCTGCTGAACTAGAGGAGAGAGGGAGCGGGCATCCGTTTTAGGTCACCAGATCAATTTATCATTTAGCCTGTGCTGTGAGAACATGCTTACATAGAAAGATAGAGGCATCTGTCTGTTTTTCTCTGTCTGTGTAAATGTTTTTATGACTATTATTTACTTATACTTTGGGATGGGTCTTCAGTTGGTATATACTAAGAGACTCAAGATTTGGTCTGCAGGAACAGTAATAAAGTACCCTTGGGTTTGATTATAAAAGGTGTAATAGACAATAGTATTTCCAGGACTTGCAGTCCAGCAAGTCTAGAGGACTTCCTCGGCTATCTCCCTGATTTCTAAAGGCAAACCATAAAGTGGAAATGTGCCCTGTGAGCTAGACTGCTTGAGACCCACCATGAAACCTCAGAATGGTGTCTCGGCACCTATTGGAGTTTTGAGAAAAATCTGGAGATATGGGGCAGATCCAGTTCTACTTTCTGCTTTTTCATTAAACCAAAATAGTCTAGTTTTGTGAAGTTCATATCTTGATCCTCACAAAAGGATTCTCCCCAAAAAACTGTTTACATCACTGGGCCGGAGAGAGCGTACTCAGCCTTTCATGGGGGATGAGTACAGCTGTTGTCTTGGAGTCCCTGTCTAAGCTTGAAGCAACAGAGTTTGTCATGAAATCTATTTTAAATATCCAGCAAAGCGGTGGCTTAGTGTGGTTGCCGAGCAGAACATGGTTTTTGATTTATCATCACCCAAAACTTGTGAAATACTTGTTCTCCTTCATAGCAGGGGCTAGTACTGAAGCTGGGGAAGGTCTGCTTGAAGACAGGACACAGCTTATTTCTGGGTCAAACTGATTTAAGCACAAGCCACTTGCCTGACTCTTATATGTGTCCTGTTACTAATACGCCAAATGTACTAACTATTTAAGAATAGCTTGCTCTTCCAGAATTTGTACTACACTGTTAGGTCCAGCCTACGCTTGGAATGGGGCGGGGGGGGATGCCGTCACCCAGGGGTCTGCAGCAGGGAAGCCAGAAGACGAGGGTGCCTTCCCCCAAGGGTCA
>JANZLQ010000055.1:1938275-1949888 GCA_026212715.1 Elanus axillaris
GGGGGGGGGGAATGAGAAGTGAGATAAATGTATCGTATTATGAAAATTTAATCCTGCTTTGCCTGGGCTAAAATTACATTCAGAGCAGGAGATAAAAGGCATCAGAGTCACGTTATAAAAAAAAAAAAAAAGTCCAGATCGTCTCAAAAGGCAGAGCGATAGCGAGCCTGGGGGGGCCCGGCGAGCTGTGCCGGGGCAGCAGCGAGTGCCGCTTCTCCCTGCGGGGCAGCGGGACCAGCCCTGCCCACGGCGTGGGGCTCCGTGCGGCGAGGCACGCTCGGTACCATCTCGCCACGTGGCCGAGTTGCTGGTTCTCCCAAGAAACGGGTCCACTGGGGAAGTTTTGTTACCAGGTGGTGCTTTTCTATGTTGGCTCCCTGCCCTGTGTCTCCTGTGGGCTCCTTAAAATCACGGGAGTGGAGGGACAGCCCCGTTGCGTGATGGGTTCCTGGCTGCCTGGGGATCTCCTGAAGGACAGGGAACCTGGAGAGGCTCTCTGCTCTCCGGAGGTCCTGCCTACCCTGGTCTCCAGCCATTCCCTCTGCCCCTCTGATGGGGCAGGTGGCAGCGACGGTGGGAAGAGCCCAGAGCCCGTCCCCAGCCCCGTGTCGTTTTGGGGGTCTGAGGGTCCGAGGGAGGGCTCCTGCCCCAGTCAGGCCCTGGCTCTCTGGAGCCGGCCGTGTGTTGTGCTTGGTGTGCCAGCAGCTTCCCAGGCAGGAACGTCCCTCGCAGCCCTTTTCCTGCTCCGGCACCGCTTCCCCATTCCAGAAAAGTGAAAGGTGACGTCTGAGTAAATATTACACTGACCTCTCACCTCACCTCCTCCCGCTGCTCCTTTCTCAGGGCTCATTAACGGAGCCACCGGCTGACCCGCGGCTGTGCCGCCGAGGAGGGGGCTCGGAGCGCGGCAGGGACTCGGTGCTGGAGCACGAGTCCGGCGCCTCGCGGCTGGGAGCTGGACGGGAAGGGCAGTCTCCTTCCTGGCTGCCGCCGAGGCTGAGCCTCCTCCCGAGCATGGTAAGTAGGCGTTGGATCAGCCTTTGCTCGGGCTCGGTGGGCAGCGGTGTGGGGTCTCCCGGTGGGTGCCGATGCCATGGGATGCTGTAGCTGCGCTCACGGCTCGGTCGCGGCCGCTGGTGCTGGTGGGAGCAAGGGGAGCTGCTGTCTTAGGGTGTTGCTGCTCTAGCAGGAGCCTCTGCGTGAACAGTTGACACCGGCAGAATCCCATGGGAGCAGGAGACTGTTCAGAGGAGTGGGCCAGGAGGAGCTGAGCACGGACCCGGCAGAGGTGGCTTGGAGGGGCCGGGAGGGCTCCCCGGGCGCTGGACCAGTGGCTCCCGCCTGCCGTGGCCTCGACTCGGGCACGGGGCTCGGGAATGGGAGTGCCAGGGTGTGCGGGGCAGGTGTGGGGGGAAGCCCTTGGGATGCACAGGCAAATCTTACTCCATCTTCCCAGTGAAGGGATGGTTGGATGGGGAAGCGGTAGTCCTTGGAGAGGCCGTTCCTTGTGTAAATCAGGGAAGGTTAAAGGAAACAGCTTACTTTGCTTTCAGCTCCTGGCTGGCCCTTAACAGCATTTGAAAAACAGCAGGTTTAATTCCTGCAGCAGCTCGGTGTCAGGCTCCAGAGTCCCGTTTCCCTGTACCGTGTCTCGGGAAGCTGTGCGGCACTGGGGAAAACAGGAAACCTCCAGGGCAGCGCTGGGCTGTTGCTCGCTCGCTCTGCCGCCCGTGACGCGCGCCGGGAAGGAAGCGGATCCACCACGGCGGGTCCAGGAGCCGCTGTCAGACCCTGACTCAGCGTGGAATAAGTTCCTCGTGTTATTTCCAGGCTCAGTGAGCCTGGGAACAAATGCCTTCCGGAGAGATTGATGTGTAGTTTTTCCTCCGTAGAGGTTTCATGTCACCGGTAAGAGAGAGCTCGGAGCGATCCCTCGTGTGCGGCACGGCGCGCTGGAGGTGCTGGAGGAAACTGGGCATCCAGCAAGAGAAGGGCAGAAATCTGGAGGCGTGCAGGGGTTTTCCTCGGCGTTCATGCGTAACACCACTTTGGTTTGTTAACCTGGGAATGAGCTTCCAAAAAGTGAGTTTGAGCTCCGAGGTTTTGAGATTAATGGTGATACTTAAAAAGAGGCTTTGAATTCATTTGATTTGCTTCCTGATGGCTGGGCTTTCGGAGTTTGCCTCGTCAAGATTTTCTTTATAGCCCGTAGTGGCCGTTCCCCTTCCCCACGAGTGGGGAGCTGAGGTTCTGGGAACTGGCTGTTGGAAAAGCAGGTGCTGTAATGAACACGCATGTGTTGGTAGCGGGGTTAAAACTTCCCAAGTCATGTTACTGAAAAGGCAATTTCCCACTTCTCTGAGAATATTACGGAAGCAGCAGCGAGTGCAGCAGAGCACAGCGGGCTGGTTGCTTGCCCAGGTAGCCAAATACAAGGGGTTCACATGTAGCCAGTTCATGTGAAGAGCTTTGTTCCCCGTGGCTGGGTAGATTTATTGATGTCAGGGCAGAGAAATGGTAAGTTGGCTGCTTAACAGGGATGTTACAGTTCAACTCCATAAAGCACGCAGGCTGTCTCCTTTACTCATTCACTTGCCAAGTCCCCAAAAAGTCGCGGTGACAGGAGCGGAGGATGGAGCACTGCCCTCATGATCATATTTCCTGCCTTTGCTGGTTTATGTCACAGCCTGTAATGTTATTTAAACAAAAAAAAAAGCCTGTGAATTTCCGTTTCATTTTTAATGGAAGTGCAAAGAGGTGGGGTGGAGAGGAAAAGGGAGCATGCCTGTAGGTTTCCTAATGGGGAAATTATTCTTAGGCTGAAGATTTGCCATCTCACAGATTTTAACTCTGCACTGAAGCTAAAACATGGGAGCTCCTGCTCTCCTGGGTGTCAAGAGGGGCCGAGCGTGGTTGCGGTGTTGCAGCTCTGACTGTGCTGGAGGAGCACAGTGAGGTCCCAGCACCAAAACCCCCAGCTCGGAGGTTGACTCCTGCTAAGCTATGGCCGGTTATTCTGTGGGATTCAGGGCACAGCTGGGTGCGACTGCTGCATGCTCTAAGCATCTCGGTTATCCTGGGCTTTGATGAGGAGTGACTGTGTGGATGTAGTAGACACCTGTTTTATCAAAATTCACACGGGCGCAGGAGAGCGCTGGTTTGTCAATGGACACAGATACAAACCGCACCTGTACTACCGCGGGCCCCCGAACGTTCCTTCTGCTGTTTTCATTTTATTAAGTGTCAGCACTGAGGGTAGGGTACAAGTAAGACCAAAAATGCCTAAATCCCTTCCTTCATTCAGCCATTGACGCTGGGAGATGTAGGGCAGCCAGAAAGGCAAGACTGCTTGCCATGGACAGACTGCCAGGTGAGGGTTGGTTTTTCTTTGCGGTTTTTCTGAGTTGGTTTGTTGCATGTTGAGTGCTTTCCAAAGATGCTGCTTATGTTCTTATGGGGTCGGGGGGGGGAACTCGTCTCAAAATCTGGAGCAAGCGAACTGGGAGTAAGAGCTTCTCAGAGACCACCTTGGAATGAGAAATGCTTCTGTGTTTGCCCAAAACCTTCTAAAAATTCTACCTTTGATGTCTGCCCCTCTGTATTTCCAAATCAATTTAACATTACGGAGGCATCATCCATTGTGTTACGGAGGCTGAAAGGGCCAGATGAAAAACATCCGCAGCGAGTAATCTATTTGGCTGAGACATGGTGCAGCAGCAAAAGGTTCACTGCAGGCTATTTCTCTCCTAGTTGTAAAGTTTTCTCTGCAGTTTGCAAGGAGTTAATTGCAGCAGCAGTGATGAGCCCTTCTCTGATCAGTGGACTGTGGTGCACTTGGCTTGACTGGCCGATGAGGAGCCTTACTGAGCAGGAGTTGTGTTAAAGGCCCATTTGGTTTAGACTGTCTTTAAAATCTCATAGCAACCAAGGAGCATGGGCAAGCACTCCAGAGTTCACTGGAAGAAAAAGCCAGGAGCCCCTTTGCTTGTCCACTGGGACATAATAAGGTGCTGGTACAAGTGCTTGCGTAACTTGGCTTTTCAAGGGGTAAATCTGTTCCATCGGTTCCACCAAATAAATGTTCTGACTTGGAGGTGGCCACATCTTGTCTTGGGCTGAGCCGAGAAGTGCTAGAACAAATTCTTGGAAAGAAACAAAAGCAGAGACTCTTTTAAGGACTTCCAAGGGTGATGTATAACTTTTTTTAAAAAAATAAGCCCTGCCCAGGGTACTGGGTCACCGGGAGGCTTAACCTCAGGAGTGACAAGTTGGGTGCAATTGGACTGACCTTGCAGATGGAGTTTTTCACTTCCGAGTGTGAATTTAGCAATACGGTTTTTTTAAACATTCACTTCCTTGCAGACTTGTACGAAATGAACTGTATGTCAATCCTATTCTTGATAGGAAATCTAATTTACTTTTAAGTAAAGGTACAGTCTGCCTGGGTGCGAGTCCTGCCGGCACGGGGCTTTGAGTGGCTCGCCTTCCCCACCAGTGCCTGCTCTCACACTGTCCTTTGCATGAGTTGCAAAGACCTATTGAAAACTAATTAGTTTTGGCTTAATTTCCTCCTCCTCCCAAGATTAAAAAAAAAAAAAAGAAAAAAGTGTTTTTTGCACAAACAGGGCAAATTTTAACATGAGAAAAAGCAAAATATTGACCCGTTTGTTCATCCCTGACAATTCCTGTTACGTTCTCTGCAAATTTCCATTATAAACACGACACTTTGCCAGATTATCTGCTTTAGCCATCTTGTTACTGAAGAGGATGTAATATTAATTTCCTTGTCATTTAGTTTTTCTCGTGTATGTGGGATTATTTGGCTAAGGGTGTTATGAGTCTTGATGTAAGTCAGTTGGGCTTTGCTTTTGACGTCTGAAAAGAGAACAGAAGTGGTACTGAAGTGATCCTGGAGAATGCACCAATTTTCCTCAGAGCCGCGTGGCAACTCAAATTCAGGAGTTTCTTTTTGACCAAGCGTCTCAACCCTGTCGTTTCAGAGGAAGTTTTGCAGCTTTCAGGCCACAGATAGCTCAAATCACTGAGTTTTGTCTTTGCCCCCCTCCCAGTCCTCGTGAGCTTGATAGAAATGTTTTGGGGATCTGTAAGACCAATTTGTGGTTGTAAAGGAGACACTTAAACAAAACTGAACCCGCTGAAAGTATCTTACAACCTGCCCTGGTTCTCACATGCTGCTTTGCTCCGCTGTATTTTGTAGAGCAACCTCCGTTACGGCTGCAGCCTTCCTTAGGTGTGCCAAAGTATCGGTGAAGTCCTGCAGCAAATTAAGCTGTAGCTTCTCTCCCACCTAGATCCTCCATACGTTTTATGGAATCAAGGGAGTTTCATTATCCGTTCTTACCCCATCCGCCCCGCGGGGATGCATCTGGTCAGGGGCGATGAGGTGGGGTTGATCTGCATGGGTCGCAAGTGCTGGTCCACCCTTGGGCGTCCGCAGTGTCCCAGTGCTGCCCTGGGATGGGGACCGCGGCAGTGCTCGGATGGGACTGGGGCCAGGGCGAGACAGCTTCCACGGAGGAGTGTTGAATTAAAGGGTGTGCGAGGAGCTCTCCGAGCAGGCAGGCTTGCTGCATTCCTGTGAAATATGGCCTTACAAGTCCTTGAAGGATTTATTGTTTTCCCGGCACTGCTGGATCCCGTCTGATAGGCTGGATATAGGAAGGAAATGACTCAGTTGCTCTACAGACAAGTGCAGCTTTGAAATTCAAAGAGGCAGGAGACAGCTGAGAGGCTCCAACTCATTCCCATCGGGAGTCTGGTCCCTCCGTGTCTGTTATTCTTTGTGCACAGCACTTGGGGGTTGCAGCCGGGATGGGGCAGCGGGTGGGGAGGGAGGAGGCTCCGCTGGGCAGCGGTCACACTGCGAACCAGCCGATGCCTCGAAACCCTCCGGCATGAGGATGCCACGGGAGAGCAGGTGACGGCAAGCGAAGCCGGGGGCCGGCGGAGGGGAGAGGGCTGCCGATGCTGCTGCGAGGGCCAGTCCGTGCCGGTGGGAGCAGCCGGTGGGCTCCGCGCCCGCCTGACCGTTGCCAATCGATTGCTGTGCCGGGGGCGTAGCGTGGGGTAGAGCTTGCGGCAGCGTGACGGCTTTGGGGTTTTCTAAGGCGTATTTCCTACCCACAAAAGGGTGCAGAAGCGCAGAGAACCCTCTTGCAGATGAGCCGTGCGAGGAGTTTGGGTGCTCCAGCTCCCGCGTCTCCTTTGCTCTCGCCCGTGTTGGCGGGAGCTGGCCCCGTGGTCCCCGGTGTTCACGCTCTGGTCCGAGGTATACAGGGATTTGTATGGCTAATGATTTTGCAAGACAAGCTCAGGCTTTTGGGACCTCTTACCCACCAAGGTGTCCAGTCCCTCTTTAGCCTTGTGTTGTAACTTCTGGCTGATGTCGGATGTGGACGTAAGCAGATGCTTTCTCCACCCTGTTATCAGCTTGGTTGGAGAGAGAGAAGTTTTTAAATGACAGAAAGATCCTTAGCAAAGAAACAAGAGTTAGTGTTAAAAATAAAGAAAACAAGACAGCTTGTTTCATCTAAACAGAAGGGTTATTAAACAGGCTTGAATTAATCAGTGATCTGCCAGAGTTCTGAAATTGAAAAGCAGGGCAGAGGAGCATGGAGCAGATGAGTGGGAAGAAGCCACTTTCTCGAGTAGACGTTGATGTCCAAGCGCTGTAGGAGAGGAGATGATGTTCAGCTGATGGTGGGACGGAGGCGAGACGGCTCCAGGCTTTGGGGTCCTTGGCTGGACCTCCGAACGCAAGGCTGGGGGCACCTGGGAGACCCGCTGGGACCCTGCCAGCAACCGGCCGCTGCCTGCGTGGCTGCGAGCTCCGTGACGGTCACTGCTTGTCGTGCGTGGTGGAGCAGACTGGGCAGGGAGTGAAGATGCTTTATATTTCCCCAGGATTCAGGCACCTCGAAACACTTTCAAGAACTGCATCAAGCACCCCCGTGATGCACTTAAAAGGGCAGGCAACCCTGTGTAAAGAGGCTTCGAGAGGTAAAGGCACTTCCTTCGTGGCGTTGATAAAGCTGGCGTTGATTGCAGTTCACAGCACATACTTCCACTAAGACAGGCCTGATGAGGGCTGGTTAATGGTCCCTGAAGGGTTCTTCAGTGCCGTGTGGCTCCCTCCTGCATCAACCTGTCTGCTTCAGTTTTGTTGTTAATTTAAGGGCTTTTGCGGTTGTGTTCTTTCCAAATCCTCGGGATCCCACAGTGGTACCTGGATGATAATTTCTCCCCGTTCTGTGGCGGGAATGCCGGCATTGTGGCTGGCAGCTGAAATCCGTAGCAAAGCAGTGAGCCGACGGTGCTGGTCACGCAGCAGCGACGATGAGCCTCTCCCTTGGCACGTTCCTCCGCTTCTCGTCCCGACGGCTCCTGCCCCGGTTTGGTGCCGTACCATCCCTACCCTCCCGGCACGCTGGGGGAAGGCGCAGCGATGGCCAGCACGATGTAGGTTCGCTTGCTGGTTATTGCTCATAATCTGAAAAGGTGATCCTGTTCTGGAGTGGCAGGGAGCATCCTAACCGGTAAACAGCCCTCGAATGGGGAAACCTGCCTGAACGTGCACACAGGCAGTGGCGTGCTCTTAATAATTTCAGCGCTGCTGGCTGAGTGAAATCTATAGCTGCACAGTTGGGGATTCAGCATCTCAGAACCTAATTTTAACAAATGTACAATTTCCTGGTTTACTTAGGTAACAGCACTGTGGCTACTGTGTAAATACATCTGGCTGCCGTAGGGAGTGTTGGGGATAACGAACACCACTCGCTGTACGGGGCTGGCACAGCCAAAGGATTTCTGTTTCAGGATTTCTGTTTAATGGAGTGGCTGGGGACCCATTTAATTTGAAGCTGGGGTTCTTCACTTGCCTGTGGTGCACTTGGAGTGAGGCCAGGAGAAGCTGCTGCTTATTTTTCTCCTCCAGTTCGGTGGCCGCTCTGTGATCTTCCCTTGTGCTTGCACTGTAATATTCTCTTGTAATAAACTGCAGCTGGATGTCACTTGGGGAGAGAGGGCTGGGCTGAGGCTCAGGAGATAAAACTCCTAGCTTCGCCACTGGGACCTTTTGACTAGCCTTGGGCAAATCATTTAATCGTTTAATCTGCTTGCACCTAAGGTCACCATCCGTTAAATTCTATTTTGTTGGGAATAAAGTCTGTGAATAATCAAATGATGTTCAGGTGCACCAGTGAAGAGGGGTGGATAAACCTCAGTCCATCAGGACTTGGGTAAGAAACCAGAAAAAGCACTTTCTAAGGGATACACTGACCTAGATTGCCTGGAGGGGTTGTGGACTCTGTTTCTGGAGGTCCTTAAGGATGGTTGAGAGAGACATCTCTTGAATTATGATTATAGCCGGTCCTTGCAGCAGGAGACTGGATTAGAGAATCACATCTTTCTGACCACAAATTTGTATGATTTAATGTTATCCAAAGCCATTGACCTGTTTACGCAGGTTTGGATGAAACTGAGACTTCCCCAAACTTGCATAAACCAGCTATGAAACTTAAGAAGTGTTAAATTTTCTCTTTGTGTCACACTTCAAGGCCACCAGGAAAATAAGGGTCTGTTCTGCTCCGTGCTCCAGTGCATGGTGTTGTTGCCAGCCTTGGGTCTGTCCTCAGGGACTGCGCGGTGAATAAAGTCCTCTTTTCCCAGCACCTCTCTTGATGCAAGGTAATTTATAAGCTATTTCGCAGCAGTGTACTTGAAGCTCAATAGCTGCCAGCTGTGGTTTCTCAGATAGCAGGTGTCAAGTATCAGCACAGGGAAAGAAAAAAGGTGTCTAATTTCTGCCACCTAGGTGTCCTAGGTTGATTATGAATTTTTCTGGACATCTTCTGGGGTTGGTGGGTTAAATGTCTCCAGCTGCAATGCACAGCTGGGTGTAAGCCACACCGGAGCCACAGCTGCGGTCCTGCTTTAGTTTTGCCAGAGGAGCCCGTGCTCCCTTGGAGATGGTGACGATTTTGTCAGCGTTAAAGAAGTGTCTCCTTGCTGTGTCGCAGGGATGTCTCGGCACCTTTGGGGGTCAGGGGTAGCTGCGCTTATGTTTGCTTCTCACCGCTCTCCGGGGAGAGTAGCCCTGCTCTGCTGAGCAATCTCTGATCAAAGACTTTGTGAAGAGGCACACCAAGAAGCACTAAACCAGTCCCTTCCACGTACTTTACTACAGCGGTTTATGCCTGGCAAGTGCCTTTGGAGTTTTCTGTTTGAACATCCGAGTGCCTTCTGTATGGGAGCATTATCCCCGTTTCACAGGGGGAACAACTGAGGCTGAGGAACACGACTTGCCCAGGTCTGTTCAGCAAGTCTGGGACAAAGCCCGGAGTAAGGTCAGGTCAGGGTGCTGCACCGTGCTCTCCAAAATGCAATTGCAAAGATGGGGCTTACAGCAGGTCTCTCCCTGGGATTTTCTGTTTCTCTTTCCCCCAGACCTGTTGGGATGTGTGTGCTCTAGAGGGAGATAGTGGGGAGAGGCGGCTTATCCGGTATGCATTGTGTAAACAATAGCTGAAGTCTGGACAATATGAACAAATTTTGTGCATAATTCATGCAATCGTGTTTGTTATCAGGGAAATGCCTTTTCACGGCTGGGTTTCGTTCTTCCCCTCCTCTTCCTTGTCCCAGGGCTAGAGGAAGCAATAATCACAATACTGTATTTTGGCTTCTTAACTCTTTCTCAGAAAGCTGACCAGCCTGTGAAATACCGTCCCTGTGAATGAGCAGCTCCAGGGAAGTTGGGGACGCAGCTCCCGGCGTGGTTCCTGCCTGCAGCTGCCAGCACAGCCCTGTGGAACGGGCGGCAGGCGCTGCCGAGGGGCAGCGAAGCAGAAGAGGGAGGCGTAAAGGTGGTTTTCAGCCTGAAAGTTATGCTTTAGGAAAGGTTTGGCTTTTGTTGTCCCTGTGCTTCAGTAACCTCCGCGGAAACCGTGGGCCTGATGCCAGGCACCTCGCTGGTGATTTACTACTTGCTCTTATTGTTGTTAGAGTCAAAATATTCTAAAAAAAAAAAAAAAAAAAAAAATAAGGAATTGGTGCTAGGAGCCCTCCTCATTGTTTTGTATTACGAAACTGTAATTACTTCACATCAAGCTGCCGATAACTTCAGTTGATGTCAAACTCTGAAGCAAATGATTGAGCTGGCTGCTGCACGCTACCTGGGTTTAAAACGCAGCGTTGCTGCTGCGGTGTGCGATGGGTGCCGAGGGTCCCAGCAGTCCTGCGGCGGGACGGCTGGGAAAATCCTCTGCTCGGGGCTCAAATGTGCCGAGGCTTCTCTTGCTGGAGAAAGAGGCAAAGCCACTGAGAGCAGGGAAGGGACTTGTGCGAGTGAGCGTGCAGGTTTCTGCTGGATTCAGCAGCACAGGACTCGTCTGGCTGCAGTGGCTTGGCCGAGGAGACCCAGAGCTCTGATCGGGGCTGGGAACGTCCCAGAGCTCAGAGATGCTTAGATCAGACCGTTTGGCTCGGAGCTTTTGTCTAATTAAACCAAACCAAAACCCTAGTAATTACTGTAAGGTCTTCCTCCATAGCTGACAAATGTGTCCTGAATATCACTTCTTCAAAGGGGATAAATCACTACGGCAGCTTTAACGGTTGGAAAGGTTTCACAGAAAAATTCCCGATGGACTCCAGGAGGGATGCAGACCGGCACGCCTGTTCTCACTTGCTATGAAGAAATGGCCAAACTCTCGGCTTTTTTCCTTCATTCCAGTTGGCAGATACGATATGGAGCCAATGCAAAGAGAAAGGGTCACGCTGGTGCAAGGATGAGGTTGTTCCAAATGGTTTGTTCTTCTATTTTAGTTTATATAGTGTAGCCTGCCCTTTTGGTGACCCTTTCGATAATTCTGGGGGATTTCTGACAGCCCGGTGACCTGCAGGGGAGGTCAGCAGCGTGAGCCGGCCGGTCTCCCTGCTCCCGGCCTCACAGCAATGAATCTTATTTGACTATAAAAAGCAAAAAGGGCAGAATCCACCTCCAGCTTGGAAAGCAATCACGGGCCCGCCGTCTCCCTCCCCGCAAGCTCGGTTATTTCTCAGGAGGCTTCGTTCTGGGAGGCAGCTCCCCAAACCCATGTGCCCATAGGAGAAAAACTGTAGTGTAGTGGGTTTTATCGCCTGCTCCGCTCCCCCTTTGCAGGGTGGCTGGGGACCCTGGTGGCCTCTGGGCTGGGAATGATGCAGGGACAGCCTGGGAAAAGCAAATGGCACTGGGATGCTGAGGAGCTGGGGCCGGGAGGGCAGCGGTGCGGATGCTGGGGTCGGTGCGGATGCTTTTGCTGTGTCTTTGAGGTGCCGGGGCTGTAGGAGCTGTATCCTCTGGAGGGGATGGAGTGTCCTGGGAGTGCAGGACCCAACGGAGCAGAGGCGATCGGTGAGGACAGAGCGGTGCTGGCACGGGGCTGTGTATAAATCGCTGCTCACGAGACCAACCCTACCCCGAAAAAAAAGGTTACTGGCACCGCAAAGCAAACGCAGCTGCTGCACTGGTGACATCAAAATTGTTTCTTTGATCCGTCATTTTCCACAGGAGATTCTCTTTTTGGTTTTGCTTTAATTTTCCTTTTTTGCCCCCCC
>JANZLQ010000055.1:1949895-1972054 GCA_026212715.1 Elanus axillaris
CCACCCCGTGCATAGAATATCACTAATGACAAACCGTGGTGCCCATGAGTGAGTGACAGCTGAAATAAGAGAAATGACTAATCGGGCCTCCTGAAGCCCTGTCGCATGGAGATTAAATGAGCCCTTTTTTTCTTCCCCCCCTCAATGAGAATCATGGGCATTTGAATAATAATATTATAGTCTCCATTAGGATGACAGTGGGGGAAAAAAATCGGCTCAGACCTGTGATTATTCCTTCAATCTAATAATTATTTAAATACCAGATAACTCCTTTCAGCCTAATTGAGGCCTTTCAGCTGCTTGGGTTTATATTGTGTCCCTGAATTTACTCTCTCTTTCACCTTGCATTACTAATAGCTTCAGATTGCTTTTAAGGCCATATTTTAAACTTGCTTCCAAAAAAAAGAGGAAAAATTAGTGGTCAAATAGCATTAAGAATCAGAGTTAAAATTACCCACTCTCCTGTTTCCCTGCTGTTTTACTCCCCAGCTGTACTCGGCCATCCCCAAACTCCTCCGTAGGGCGTGCAATGGGTTTCTGTTGATGTTTGATATCTGTATCCCTGAACACTGCTTAATCTGTGTCCTGCCCCCACATCTTTCCCCCCCCCAGCCCCGGGGTAGTGGGGAGCCGCTCCCGTGGGGTGACATGGAGCCAGGGATGGATCATCGTCCCCTGGCTCATTTGGGTGGGATGTCAGTTCAGGGCCATGCTCTGTCATCTTCAAATAATGTTTGAAAGCACAGATTCTTCTTCCTGGATGATCTCTCTTGCCTTTGGCAGTGACTGTTCACAAATACTCTGCAAAACCTTTGCTGTAAGGCACCGCATAGAAGTTGGGCTTCAGCTGACAGCTCTGCTGCTCAGCAGCTCCGGACCGGCTCTGGCTTTTGTACAGTTTCTGAATGAAAACACTGCTGGAAAAGGTACAAAACTGCTGTGGTCTAAGTGAAGAGCTTCTGTTGTCCCGGACGTATAGATGTATAGAAAATTTAAATAATTAAATTTATTCATTCGTAGCTTGCCCTGTTCTTTTCTTGCTTTGCAATGGAACAACTTTTTAAAAATTGGAAAGCTGCCGAGCAGGAAAACTGTTGTGTGCTCAGCTTTACAGCGGAGCCTCCCCGTTCTCTGCAGAATCTCTTTTCACTTTCTGGCCTTCCCTTGAACCAGAGCCCTCCGCCCCAGAAGCATCTCTTCTTCTCAGGGGATGAGAAACTGAGGTAGGCTTTGGTTTTGGGCTGCTGTTAGTGAGGGATGCTTTGCCCTTGGAGGAAAGCCCGTTCGTGCTGCCCGGGGCAGAGCCAGCTTTCTCTGCGCCCTTGGGTGCCCTCCCCAAGGCAAGAGGAGCTGGGTTGCCGTGTCCGAGCACTTGCCTGGGGCACCTCGGAGCTCCAGGATCCAGACGTGCTCTGCCACTGACTCCGCCATTCCGTGGGTCTCCCGTATCCGCAGCTCTCGTGCCAGCTTTCCTGGGCTCCTCTTGAGCTCCTCCGCGGTGCGGGGTTCCCTGTGTGTTTACGAGAAGGTGCCGCGCTGCCGGCTGGCATCTCCCTGCCAGTGACGAGCGGATTTCTCGGCGGCTCGGGCTGCACTGCCATGTTAACCAAGGGCAAAGCTGCTCCGAGATCCTTGGTGCCCGTGATCAGGTCGCCGGTGCCCGCTGTGGGTCACCAGCAGCCCTCGTGTGGGTGGGCAGCACGGAGAGCCTTCCTCTGAGCACGTCCTCGGGAACTGTTTGATTTGTGCCCTTTTGAAAGATTCTGGATTCAGAGAATAGTTTGGGGACGTTCACTCAGAAATTGAATGAGAAGAGCTGGGGAAGGTCACACGGGTGCCGTTGTGGCACGTTTGGGTCCACAGCGCGGGCGTCTGCTTTCTGCCACGATCATCCAAACAATAATAAGAATGCAGCAGTGTCTGCATCCTAGCTGGGAGAGAGAGAAACTGCTGCAGCCAAAGGTGGAAATTAAGAGACTGGAAATAAGAAGCCAGCAGCCGGGGAAATGTATCCCTGAGCAGAATGAGAAACCCATTACCGCTCTCTTTCTCCTGTCTTGTCAGTGACACAGAGACGTGCAGCCCAGGGACAGAGCTCCTTTGTCACCTTTCAGAAACACCCGTCTCCAGCTCCCGGCGTTAACAAGCCTAAAGAGCGGCCATTCGATGACACTCACTTATGAGCTCAGTGTAGGTTTTCAGCAGCATGAATTATTTTAAATACCAAAACGGAGATCAGCATCAATCAAATCGGTGGCTGCCCGCAGGTGAGGACAGCTGAGCGTGGGCTGTGCTGGGGAACAGCCTCCTGCATTTGCACTCGGGGCTGGGGAGGAGAGTCAAATCAGCAAAGACTGCAAATTTCTCCCCAGCGCGTGTGCTTGGGGCTTGCGTGGTTGTGGTAGGAGGTGATGGGACTTCGGTGCAGAGAGGGCACGTGGAACGGCGGCTCGTCCTCAGCCTCTTCCCAGACCCGGCGTGACCCTCTGGTGCTGTGAGGTGGTGGACAACATCTCTCCCCAAGGCAAGCTGAAATGGTTTCTTTGATCACCCAGCCTGGAGTGTGTAAGGAATGCGTAATTTGGGATAAAGGACAACTTTGTGATGGTTTTCTGAGTCCAAGCAGTCAGGCGCATCTGTGGTGACGAGCAAGGCTGAGGTCAAGCCAGGAGCACAGGTCACGGTCAGGCCTGGAGATGGTAACAAGTACGCGGCACAATCCAGTGACCTCCAGGCATGTCTGTCGTGACATGGGACGCGCAGAGCCCTGGCGCGGGGATGCTCTCGGGGCCGTTCCGTGGTGCCTGCTTCAGAGTGTTGTTCTGCTGGCCCCACAGCTCCTCTGACCCGTTGTGCTGAGCTGGGTCCTTGCTGCCTTGCAGGGCGCTCGGCTGGCATCGCTTCCAGCAGCTCTGTGGGAGCCTGAGGTGGTGCTGGAAGTCGGGCTGAGCCGGGAACCGAGCCGATACCTCCTGCGTGGGATGGTCCAAGCCGGACCCCCCTTAGATGAGACAGACATGGAAATGCCTGAGTTTGGTTTGTCTTTAATGTTCATATTTTTCCTAGGGGAGCCTGCCAGCTTAGCAGAGGTGCTAGGTGATGAGGTGGAGCCGGCAGAGGTTTGTAAGGGTCCTCTTCAACAGCTACTGTGTCTGCCTGGGTGTCTGTGCTCTCCGGAAGGGCGGACGGAAAGCTCTGATGTAAACATGCCTCACGCAGTCGGAGCCTCTCTGAGGCGAGCGCCTGCTTCCTAAGGAAATTCCAGCCTGGTGATTCCTAATTCAGCCTGACGGCTGCCTGCACAAGTGGGAAGGATGGGGCTGGGGCCAGGGTTCAGCAGAGCTCCAGCCGTCCCTAGGGCCCAAATGAGGTCTAGGTGCTTTGGGAGCACCCACAAAACCCAGCCAAACAAATAACAAAGAAACCTGTCTGTCTTTCATGCCTCGTTTCCACACAGATTTTGGCCAGAGGCCTCCAGCTCCAGTTGAAGGAGACTCTACTTCTGGCTGTTATCCGTAGAGCTATCGGGAAGGGCACATGAGCAATTTGGTTGGCATGGGGTCTTCCGGAGCCAGTGTCCAAGCTGTCGCTTTGTGGAGGTTTTAATCATCACCCGCAAGTTTTGTTAGAGCAGGGGGTTTGTCCAAGGCTCCCAGTTTGGTAGTTTCTCCCCTGCACAGGGTGCCGCTGGCAGTGTTGGGTTGCTGATCTAACCACACGTGCCCCCACCTTGGTGGCAGCTGCTTATCAGCAGCAAAGTACCTTGTGAAGGCAGCGGGAATTTTCTGAAAAGCACCTGCAGAGGTACTTCTGGCTCTGGGGAGGGGTGGAGAGGAGATGCTGGTGGCTTTGGTGGGTATATGCTCAATGAACTTGCCTGCATGAGACTTCTTTCTCAGGTTTCCCAATTAAATCATAGAGGATTTAAAGGTAGAAAACACCTCTTATTTCCACTGTTTCTTCCAACAACATACCCTGCAGGAGACATCCTTTTAGCCAAGATTGCAGATTGATGGTTGGGTGTGTGAGCTGCAGGCTTTGTCTTGGGCCGAAGCTGATTATCCCCTCCCGTGGCTGAGCAGAGTACCTTACAAACAGCTAAACCACATAACAAATTAACATACAGAGGCTGAACCAAGTGGCAAGACATCAAGCCTGAACTGTTTACCAATAAGTTAGGAGACCTGCTTAATTCTTGTTGGGCTTAGAGATGTCCTCACTTTATCTCAAGGACTGTGTAATTAGAAAGCCTCCTTTGAATTTTATCTTAAGGGCACGCTGGATCTAATCCTTTGCTCTGTGTGTTTCTTTTCTTTCCCCAGAACCATGTGAGGGACATTGCTGGGGCACAGGACACACGCAGAGAACACAAAGTTTGCCTTCCCCAGGATGGATCAGAGGAAGAACTGGCCTCGGGTACCGGACTCCGATGGCTGGTCGGTGGCTTTGCTCTGTCTCTTCCTGGCATCGCTCTCCAGAAGTGTGTCCAGCAATGCCTTGTTCAGCACTTTCCACTCTGAGAACCGGGACTGGACGTTCAACCACCTGACTGTCCACCAAGGCACTGGAGCAGTCTACGTTGGAGCTATCAACAGGGTTTACAAGCTTTCGGGTAACCTGACCATTTTGGTGGCTCATAAAACTGGTCCTGAGGAGGACAATAAATCCTGCTACCCACCCCTCATTGTCCAGCCATGCAGTGAGATCCTTACTCTCACCAACAATGTCAACAAGCTGCTGATCATTGACTACTCTGAGAACCGGCTGCTGGCTTGTGGCAGCCTCTACCAGGGGGTCTGCAAGCTGCTGCGCCTGGATGACCTCTTCATCTTGGTAGAACCCTCGCACAAAAAGGAGCACTACCTCTCCAGCGTCAACAAGACGGGCACGATGTATGGTGTGATTGTGCGCTCGGAAGGTGAAGATGGGAAGCTCTTCATTGGCACGGCGGTGGATGGGAAACAGGATTATTTCCCCACCCTCTCCAGCCGTAAACTTCCCCGGGACCCGGAGTCATCAGCTATGCTGGATTATGAGCTCCATAGTGACTTTGTCTCATCCCTCATCAAAATCCCCTCAGATACCTTAGCCCTTGTTTCGCACTTCGACATCTTCTACATCTATGGTTTTGCCAGCGGCAACTTTGTCTATTTTTTGACTGTCCAGCCAGAGACCCCAGAGGGTGTCTCCATCAACTCTGCTAGCGATCTCTTTTACACGTCTCGCATCGTCCGTCTCTGCAAAGACGACCCCAAGTTCCACTCCTATGTCTCTCTGCCCTTCGGCTGTGTCAAGGGGGACACAGAGTACCGCCTCCTGCAAGCAGCGTACCTCTCCAAGCCAGGAGATGTGTTGGCCAAGTCCCTCAACATCACGGCCCAGGAGGATGTCCTCTTTGCCATTTTCTCCAAGGGACAGAAGCAGTACCACCAGCCCCCCGATGACTCTGCGCTCTGCGTCTTCCCCATTCGCACCATCAACGCTCAGATCAAGGACCGCCTGCAGTCCTGCTACCAGGGGGAAGGCAACCTGGAGCTCAACTGGCTCCTGGGGAAAGACGTCCAGTGCACTAAAGCGGTAAGGATGCTCTGGCTGTTGGCCGTGGCAGCCCTCGAGAGCCGGTGTCAATGCCTGGGCCGATGGGATACGAGCTTGCAGAACAGGGTCAATCTTTTCGTGCCTCAGTTTTCCTGAACACAGAACAGACATAGTCGTCCTTTTCCCCTTTAATCCGTGTTCTTAGCAGACAGTTGATGATGACAGCGAAAGGAAGGGGTAGCATTAAGGCAGATGAAAAAAGGTGTGCAGCTTGCTGGAAGTGTTTGCTGTTCCCCACCTGCGGCTCTGGAAGCTGGCGGAAGGCTCTCGCCCTTTCCCGAGCAGGAGGGTGGTATCAACAAACTAACAAGATAAATACAGATGACAGTTGCATCCTTTGTATTTTTTATTCAGCTGATTTCTTTAATCTTGATTCACATGCAGATTGTTCCTGGGTTGACTTGAGAATCCCTGGGGCCTTCTTTTACCAAGCATATTAAGTTTGGCTGCTGGGGAGAGATAAACGTGTGTTAAATGAAATGAAAGAAGGAAGGCGAAGAGAAGCTTGAGCGCTGGCTTGCGCAGGGGAGAGTCATCCCATTGCAGTTGCGACTAGATGTGCCTGAGCATTTGGTAGTTAATGTCCCTTGTGGAAAATAAGTGGACTGGAGTCAGCATGATGGCGAGTGGCCGCCCACGTCACCACCCCTCTGCCTATGCCACGTAGGAATTCACTCCAGCAATCTCAGCTGATACGGCTTAATAATACTTAGCTGTGGGCAGAATGATTTTCCTTTACTCGTGGCAAGCGGTGTTCCAGGGAGAAGAAAGCATCCGTATTCCCCGTGTTGTAGAAAGGAAACCGAGGCACAGCGAGGTGGCTTGTAGGAGAGTGCACGCTGGGTGGTGGAAGGAGCAAGAGCGTGTCTTCCCGCTTAGCACTCGGGTGGTTTATGTTGCCAGAGCCCGTTCCCTGTGTGATCACCTGCCTTCCCAGGCAGACAGTCTGGTGCTTTCCACCAGCCCTGTGTTCACGTGGGAAAGGTTTAAGTCTGCCCTGGAGCTGGGCCGTTTCTGCCAGAGGAAAGCAGTTGCTCCGGTCAGGAGTGAACAGCAGCGTCCTCTCCTCTCTCGTGGCGTGGGATCGGCCGTGCCCAGCCATCCTCTGGCTGGTGACTGACCTCAGCCTGTCCCACACCGTGCAGGGCAGTGCCAGCACTGCTGCGAGCTGTCAGCAGCAGGGCTTGTGTCATCTTCAAGGGAAGCCTTTGCTGATGTGGGGATGCTGAGCACCTTTCTGCTTACGCTACTCGGCACCCCTGGAAATGGGGCCGAGAGGAGGTGAAATGAGTGGAGGAGAGAGTCCCGGCACGGCCACGCAGCAGGGCTAAACCCATGGGAAACCTAGCAGATTTAGAAAACTAGTGGAAGTGTCTGTTGGACTTAGGGTTCTTCCTCAGCCCTGTCCAAACACATTTTGGAGCAGCTGCAGGGTGTCTTGGCCTTGGGCAGTGACGGGAAGAAGCCGTTGCAGAGGTGGCTGAAGCTGGCAGGGTCCCTGGGTGGGGGGTTGCGTGGTGATGGGCTCCGCGTGAGCCTGGGTGTGTGCGGCTGCCCCGTGCTTTGCGTTTCGCTCACGGCTGCCCCAAACCTCGTCTTTCCAGCCAGTCCCCATCGACGACAATTTCTGCGGGCTCGACATCAACCAGCCCCTGGGAGGCTCGACACCGGTGGACGGCGTGATGCTCTTCACCTCCAGCCGGGACCGGATGACTTCTGTTGCTTCCTACGTCTACAATGGCTACAGCGTGGTGTTCGTGGGGACTAAGACTGGCAAGCTGAAGAAGGTAAGGTTATTTCCGTGCTTTCGGTGGGGCAGGATCCATTTTTCTTCTGTCTTGGGAGACTGATGCATGTAGCTGCTGCGGTGTCTTACAGATGTTTCCTAGCGTGACACTGGGAGCCAGTCAGGAGCAAAAATCACAGGGTTTGGGTCATAGAGAGCTTTGCTTTGGTGAGGCAAACTTCATACATCAGCACTGTTAGTGCAGAGTGGTGTTGCTGCAGTTCCTTTTGGAGCAGAGAAGTACCAAGCCTTGGGAAAGGTGCGGTGGAAACTGCTGCAGCGTGGTCCCTGGAAGAGGGACCAAATGAGGCCACGCAGTTCCCATCGCTCTGCGGCATTACAGCTCCAGAGCATCCCCTTGCATGGGCTGAGGGCACCTTCCCGTGCCTCCAGCCAGGGACTTCTTAAGCAGCAGGGTCATACAGGTCTCCGCACCATGCCAGCTCTTGCATGGCCCGCCTGCCTGTGTATCACAGCATTACCCCATCGTTTGTCTGGGTTCTTTACGTTTTATCATTCGCTGAACTATGGTGTGTGTCTTTGCGGGGCTGATGCAGAAATCAGGGCGATAATGGGCCGGTCTGATTAGAGAAAAGCGAGGAACTGGCTTGCAATTTCTGAGTTCGAGCGAACCTCAGCAAGCTGTATCCAAGGTCTCGGATCTTTCCTCCTTTTTGACACACTGATGGAAATCCTGCCATGGTTTTGAGTTGTTTCCCAGCAATCCTGCAACTTGCCTCGAAAGCTTGCAGCGATAGCAGAATTGCTGATGGTGGCAGGATGTTTGGTCACGGGGAGCTAGGAATGGGTTAACTTGGCTGCTTTTGGAAAGCAAGCCTCAGGGCAAAGTCCTACTGCTCTCCGCCTCTTACCTCCTGCTCTTCCCTCTGACAGTGGGATGATTGATCAGTCCTGGAAGATAACATTCCTCACCCTCTGCATCACAACTGCTCAGGCTAGTTGCCCAGGGCAAAGAGATGCTCCTGCTGGTTTCCTCCCCCAGCGCAGGGGGTGGCAGGGCACCCGTGAGTTTTAGGATTTTGAAGCCCAGCTGGGATTTATTTCCCTGCTCCGAGTCCTCTGAACTGCTCTTCAGCCAGTGGGGTGCAAAGGCTGGTCAGGCCCAGACGGACCTCTGTTGTGTGGTCCTCACTAGTCCTCTCCCCGGAGTTCCATATTTAAAATGAGTGTGGAAATGGCCTTGGGGTGTGTAAGCAGAGGGGAACTGCTGCTTGTTGGTCTTTAGAGTTGGAGCTGCAACTGGAAGGCAGCTCATCAGTGGGTGCAGAAGTCAGATCCTGCTCCAGCAAAACCAGCCTTAGAGATGCGGCTCTGGAAAGCCGGGATCCTTCAAATTAACCTCTAAATATAAACGACAGCATTGGGTGAACCTGCTAAATGCAGACCCTGCTTCTGCGTACCAGGGAAAGAGTTAACAAATGTAATCAACAGCAGGCTGTTAATTTTTTGTGTCCTTAAGCAGCAGGGAATTTCTTCCTCATCTATCCAGGAAGATACAAGGACAGGCAGATACTACACTTGAATGTCTGCATCATTTTAATTACATCAGTTCATTAATATTCGTTCAGCACTTTACAAGTGCTGAGTAGTAGTAAATTAGGTGCCTCCCTGGTGCCTCTCCAGTGTCAGTGGGGCAATTTTGAACCTGGGGGAGAGTGGGCTTGTAAGCAAAGCCCCTCTCCTCCCTGCCCACCCCCTCCGGCCGGGCTTTTTCTAGCTAAAAGGATGGAAGAGGCACCCTCAGCGTATTGCAAACGCATATCCTAGCAAGCTGCAAGCCAGCCATGCTGCCTGGTACTTGCTGTTTGCAGTGATTTGGGTGGGACAGGGGAGGTGCTTCATTTAGAGGCAGTTAAGGCCAACAGCTTGTGCCTGCACACTAGGTATTTACTGTCCCGTCCCATGAATTATGTAGGATTAGAGAAGAAGCAGTCTCTCCAGCAAGGTTTAATTCCTTCTGCTGTTCTACATTGAACGCCTACCTTTTTGATGCAAAGTTAATCTGTTCATGCACATCCACTTCACTGTCCGAGGAAGGGAGGGCTGCAGGAATCCTTCACCTGTTGTTTGAGGCAGCGGTAATGCTAACCAGGCACTAAGAAAACTGGTTCATCTCTTGAGCAAATTCATTCCAGGCATTCACTGCAGGCAACCTTTCGAGGCATCTGCCAAGCACCCTCATTTAACATGTATCAGAGTTGTCTGCAGTTGACGAGACCCATGCCTCCTGTTATCATTAGCTGGAGCGATCGCTGTCCGTCCTCCGCTTGCATGGGGCTTAGGATGATGTTGTTATCTATCTCGCTGTCCTGTCCACACCTTTAATAAATCTTTCCTCATTTGACATGTGGGATTATCTTCCACATGGCCTAAGAGAGGCCACAAGAAGCGTAGGAAGCAGCTTTGCGTTGAACTGCGGGGCTCTTGGGACTCTGGCTGCAGAGGAGGCATTGCAGACCCGGTGGGAAGTTGTCTCCGGTTTTTGTGCGTGTTCCAAGACCAGACATGTCTCGAAGTCGGCAAGTGCTCAGGATGCTTAGGACTGTAAATGTTTCCATATTGCTTCTTCCCCATATCTGAAATGAGCCTGGTAAAAACGTATGCACCTCTGTAAGTGCCAGAGATTTACAGATAGATGCCTTATCTCCTCCAGCTCACCACCTTGAATATCTACCTACACAATTAATGTCTGAAAGTTAGGTCACACCTATTCCCCCTCTCCCAGCCCTTGATTTACTTTGGAAACGAGCTGGTGGCTCAGTCTGGGGTTTCCAAGACACTTTTGTGTAGCGGGAGGAAAGAAGTCAGGGAGCCAGCTCCGAAATCTTTCAAATTTGTCTGTGCTTCCCCAGTGGGAATTCATTACTGAAAATGCTGCGTTATCTCACTGATGTCCTTCTTCCCATTAGCTATTCACCTAACTGCTTCCCACGAGTTCCCTAGGAGAGCGGCTGCTGCTGCTTCAGCCTCTCTCCTCTGAAGGAGCTGAATGCTGAAGGTCCCCGACGTCCCTGCCTGCGCGTTTTGGTTCAGCCCCGTGTTGTCAAGCTCTACCCCTTTCTCTGTTTCCTGGGTGCATTTGAAGTCCCTTTCTGCTCTCTTCAGCAGCCAGCGCTGGCCGACGCGCAAAGGAAGGAGAGAAGTTTTGTGTCCGCTCGGGAGCAGCGCAGAGCCCTGTGGCAAGGCTGGCAGCTTTCCCAGGCTGAGCTCGCCGCTTGCTTTGCAGGATTCGGAGCCCCACGGGGTCCGGCCAACGTGGGCAGCCTGGGCAGGTCGCCCGCGGGGTCCGCACGGCCCGGCTGGGAGATTGGCGTAGCCGTGCTGCAACCGGAGGGGTGTTCATAGCAGAGCTGCTGACAAATAAGTCAATGATATCAGATAAGTCCATTGACGATGAACTTGGCATCTTTCCTGCAGGGAACCAGAGCATTTGGCCAGGGTCAGGGTTTTCAGTTCAGGGGGGAGGGTGTGCTCGTACCTGCTGTGAAGGAGGAATTTTCTTGCATAGCAGTGGCTCGGCCAGCCCACTGCAACCCGCCTGGACGTGGGGCATGCCTCGGGCCGGGGGACTCGCCATGCGCTGGGTGCACGTACCGTACCGTACGGAAGGGCTGCGGCCGTGCCATGCTCCCTGCCTGCTGCCTGGCAGCCCGCTGGTGTTGAGAACTACTGTTCCTCAGCAGTTTTCTCGAAGCGGGTGAAAAGCAAACGTGCTGATGGTGCTGTGACCTTTTGGATAAAGCACAGGTACGTGGGATGCAGTTCTCGCTGCAGCTTGGTGGTCCAGCTCTCCTTCCAAAGCATCTGAGCTTTGTGGCAGGGGAGGCAAGGGGGAAGGGGATCGCGTTAGAGACGTAATCATTCAGAATTGTGGATTCCTGCAATAAAACAATTTTCATCGAGCAAAATTAAAAGAGACATTAATGCAACAGTTAATAGCAACTAACGGCTGGGGGAGATGTGTCGGCTTGCTTGTTCTGTTTATGGGCTTCATACAATTCCATCAATATTGATGTGTGATGCCTTTGATTTTGACACTAATCATTGCTATGAATTAAATTTGCAGCCATATAATTAGGACTGCTATTAATAGGGCCTCAAGCTAAGCACTGCTGTGCTAGTTGTCTTTTTCCTGATGGAAAACGGCATCCACGGAACTCAGCTAATACGGTTTGCCTGGTAGATGCTGAGACTGATGCGAAAATTATACTTGCTATATTTAGAGGGGCTCCTCTGAAAAGCAGATGCATGGGAAGGGTCTGACTCGGAGGTTTCCCAAGAACCGTGCTGGAGTTGCCCTTAAACTTCCTAGCAGTTGGCTGCTCTTCTATGAAGACATGTAGACTTAGTCGGAGAGAGAAGGATTTCGGGAAGAAAAGAGTAACCCTCAGTTTGAAGGGCTGCTCTTGCAAGCCTTGTTTCGATTTCATCTCCCCTTGCTCGTGCAAATCTTTCCATTTATTTCTCCTACTCAATGCTGTTTCAACTCTCTCTGTCCCTGTGCATGCCTGGTTTCATCTCATCAGGCTGAGCACAGTGGCTGGGGTAGCAGCATGGCTCACCACTAAAAATCAATCTTGTATTTCATCCCAAGAGGTCTGTTTCTTATTAGATCTAATAAATCAGTGAAGTGCCCTTCATTCAGCTTGTCAATGGAGGACATTGTTTGTGATCAAGAATAAATAAATGTCTCTTCTATGTCTGACAGTGCACTGTCTATGTATTATTTTACCATCATGCTGTTTATGCCTGCTGTAGGAAAAATGCCGTTCCTGCAGTGGAAGTCTGCAACCTCGCCATCCCTTGCCTACCTTCAGATGGCACATGTGATGGCTCCCAGGGAAAAGCAGTAATGGTAGCGTTGTACCTGGCTTTCATCCAGCCCTGAGTCACTCCAGTGGCGATAAGGCTTGGATCGGCGTGCTTGAAGATGCTCGGAGGTGCGGGGCATGCTTCTGGGTGCTGCTGTATTAGAGCTATCCAGGCTAGGTCTGACGGCTGGGTTCTGCATCCAGGGGTTGCTTCTACAAAAGAAACTGAAAAGTGCTCTGCATTGTTTTCAGCGTAAACTTTTGGTGCTACAGGCAAGAACCCAGGTTTGGTTACTTCAGATGCCCTGAGGTGAAGGACTCACACCCGATCCTCCTGGATAGACGGGCATCAGACATTGTTCTGAACTCCTGTAACGCGCTGTCCCAATGGCAGCTGCGCTGTACATGGGTTGAATAAATTCTGGCATGCAAGGTCACCTGTGAGGAGCTGCTTGGGACCTGTATGGAGGAGTGCTACAGAAAAATATGTAGTGTTGTAACTGGTTTTTGTGATTGGAAACGCGTTCCTGTTTACCTGTTGAATGCCTGAATGCATGGTGCGTAATGTCTGTCCTTGCTTTCAATGAAGGCGAACCTCCACTTTTGCAAGGGACAGTGATAACTGATTGGATTGCGTGGTCAGGGGAAAGGCGAAGTGTGTTGTTACGTCTTGGTATGCGATAGTTTTATTCAGCTTGGCTGATTTAATTTGTTCCATTAGTGGGAATAAAATAGGTCTTTCACAATGAAATATACGTCTGAACCTGTCCTTACCTGACTTCATTCTATGGATGGTAATCTCATTCTTTTAATTTATCCTTAATTATCGCCCCCGCGCGCATTCCGTAGCACTTTAGGAAAAAGCCGGTTGCATCAGTGCGTAGAGAAGCCAAGAGGACATCAGGCTGTTATTGAACAGATGAGGATCGTCCATTTGCAGATGCCTTCCAAAGGAGATGCCTAGTTTCAGCTGTAGGTTGGAAGGTCAGGTGCTTTTCTGACTTAGTGATCAATCCATCACCTTCGGACCCCAGACCTCTGTCCCGGCAACGCTGTAAGATGGCAGACGATTCTTGCTTGACTGAAGAAGTTGTTTAATTGAAAGGTCTGAGAAACAGCTCTCTGTTTCTTGCCCTAGGATGTGAAATAAGGGGGTGTTTATTTGGTACTGTATTGCTGGTGATTTGCTCTGGTGTGGTCAGAGAAACTGGGATTCTTTTTCTCCCTAAACAAGGATTTTCCAGCCTCAGACAGTAATTCCCCTTTCCTTCCATCTCTGTAAAAAGGGTCCTGACAAACTGTGACCCTAGAAATGCGTCCCCCCAAATACCTGATGGTCCCTTACATTTCTTATTGTTAGTAGCCAGAAGCTGGAGCCTTACTTGTTAATTGGAATTTGCGCAAGGGAGTATGAAAAGTGGTCGAAGCCAAAGGAGAGCACTAACGTGCATGTTTCAGGGGAAGAGCTGCCAAGTCCCTCTGGACTCGGGCTTTGAGCAGTTCAGGAATGTCCCTGCCACCTCTTAAAGGCATGAAATTGGCCTCCTCTTCTCCCAACATTACTTCTCTAGTTCTGTTATCTGTTGCCTGGCAGAGCAAGTAAAATAAGAAAAAAAGAGAAGTTGGGATGTATTTTTATAGCTGCTGGAGAGCTAAGGGGCAGCTGTTCAGGAAACGCTATGTATGTGAAATCGAGCCAGGTGGACTCGGAGTCTGCTTTAATCTGTTTCTTGGCTTATGAGATGGCAACGGCTCTGGTTCTTACTCAGGTTCAGGCACCTTGAAAAATCAGCTTGAAATTTTTGAGTGCAACAATTACATTTTATTCATTTCTAAACGAAGTGGAGCTAGTAAAGGCTGCAAGTGGCTGGACAGCCTTATGCATGAAAACCAGCCTGCCTCAGAGATCATAGAATGGTTTGGGTTGGAAGGGACCTTTCAAGGTCATCTAGTCCAACCCCCCTGAATGAGCAGGGACATCTTCAACTTGATCGGGTTGCTCAGAGCCCTGTTCAGCCTGACCTTGAACGTTTCCAGGGATGGGGCATGGACCACCTCTCTGGGCAGCCTGTGCCAGTGTTTTGCCACCCTCATTGTAAAAAAACGTCTTCCTTATACCCAGTCTCAATCTCCCCTCTTAGTTTAGAACCATTTCCCCTTGTCCTATCACAACAGGCCCTACTAAAAAGTCTGTCCCCATCTTTCTTATAAACCCCCTTTAAGTATTGAAATGCCACGGTAAGGTCTCCCCGGAGCCTTCTCTTCTCCAGGCTGAACGACTCCAACTCTCTCAGCCTTCCCACACAGGAGAGGTCTTCCAGCCTCGGATCATTTTTGTGGCCCCCCTCTGGACCGGCTCCAACAGGTCTTTGTCTTTCCTGTGCCGAGGACCCCCGAGCTGGATGCAGAATTGCCGGTGGGGTCTCACCGGCGTGGAGCAGAGGGGGAGAATCCCCTCCCTCGACCCGCTGGTCATGCTTCTTCGGATGCAGCCCGGGATACGGTCGGCTTTCTGGGCTGTGAGGGCACGTTGCCGGCTCACGTCTAGCTTTTCATCCACTGGTACCCCCAAGTCCTCCTCTGCAAGGCTCACCGGAGATCTCACCGGCAGCAACCAGCACCCCGAAGGCGAGGGGCTCCACGTGCTGAAAGGGTTTTCTCCTGACGAGCTCTTTGTGCCGATTCATCCCTGGGGTTTGGTCCTGGCACTCCCTCTCCAATGCTCTTCCTGATAGTCTTAAACATCACAAGCGTAGGACCAGTTCTGCTGGCGATGCCCGCAGGAGGTTTCCTGCTCTTGGGAAAGGAGCAGGAGGAGCCCGTGGCTCCACGTGCCGCTGGGTTTTCCCTGCAGCGTCCGCCTCCGGCTCCCGCACTGCCCTCAGCACTAGCGGAGGCCGGGCAGGTTTGGCATGAAGTCTCTCTCGGTGCCTCCCTTAGGTGCACACAACCTTCAACCAGAAAAATGGCTCGTGTCTCGCTTTTCCCAGTGCTCTTGAGGTTTTTTTACGCAGGCAGGAATAAAGCTTGGAACAGCACTTGTGAGGGTACAGGGAGTTTTAGGTGCATCAGTCCATGTACTTTGGGACTAGTTGCAGAAGTAGCTATTGGGAAGTAGTTACCCAAAAGGGTATTTTTTCCCCCTTGTGCACGTAAGGGTGGTTTTGGTTTTTTTTTTCTTTAACATATTTAGAAGCTAATTAATCCCCACATTTTTATAAGAATAGGTATTATCTTCTTTATGAGGATGAAGTGAGGCAGAAGTTATTCCTCCTCCGTTTCATGCTAGAAGCAGCGCTACGTTTTTGTCTAGTTCAATAATGCATTTCTTCTCGAAGTAATCTTAGTGAAAAGTATCAGGAAATACCAAACTATTTTGTGAATTCGTGTTAGCTTTTCTGACTGTACCCTGCTTTCCTCTGAGCATAAATCTGAAGAAGTTGCTGTGTTCTTCATGTTGTTGGGTTGGGGGGGGGTGGCGGGGTAGGGCAGTGTTAGCCTCCTGCCTTTCTATTTATGAGTCAAGAAGTTCATGCTTTCTTTACTATATATATTTTTTTCTGCAGGCTTTTAAAATCCTCAGAGGTCAAAATAACATGGGTTTTGGTCCATTTGTAAGATCTTAAATCCCTGGGTGGCAAGAAATACTGTGAGAAGACCATGCTGTGTTGCTTCTATAAATGCCTCCTTGAGGCAAAAAAAGGAATGTGAAAAACACAAACGTGCCGGGAGAGACGGGGGAATCTGCAGGAAGAGTCCTGTGTGCTGGCACGGCCCCTGAGCTGCTGCTGCTGCTGCAAAAAGGTTGGGATTTGGGGACAATCAGGGAGTGAAATGCCATGCAAAAGCAGTACCGCCATGGTTTGTGCTGGGACTCGCTGTTAGGCTTTCCCTTGTGCATCTGACTGATGCTGCTTTTAATATTTCCTCAATCCCACAATCAAGTTTACTACCCGTTGTTGTTACGGTTGCTTTTTGCTGCCGGCCAGGGCAATGACAGCGTTAGCGGGGCTGTAAAATACTGCATGGTTTGCAAAGGCAAAATCCATCACCTGAATGTCTGCCCGATATTTATGGATGTGCCAGGCAGGCATGGATTGGATGCGGCCAGTCTCTATATTAGCATTAGTCCATTACGCCTGTTATGATGCATAGTGTCCCCACCTCCCCCTGCCTTTTATTACCCTCTTTTCATTTCTGCAGAGATGCATGGGCAGGCAGATGCCTACATTTCTCAGGCCTTTGGGGAGCTCTTTGCAGGCAGCCCAGCCTGAGCAATAAAGGAGGGAGATAAACCCCTGCCCGCCGTAGGGAGCTCCCGGGGCTGGGGAGCGCAGCACCCAGGGGAATTTTGCACCGGAGACGTTCCCCAGGGTCTGTGGTGGGGCCAGAGATTCTCCTGGCTGTGACTTGGGCAAAAAGAACAACAAAACACTAAGTCTAAATGTGAACTGCTGCTTGTTACCAGCAATGGTAGCAACTCCTGGCTCTCCTGCCAGCCACCCCCCGGCATGCACGCTGTCTGAGGGTCCAGTGCATTCAGTCCTTCCATGCATTTAGGTTTTGGTTCTGGGGTTTTTTTTCCCCACTGTCAGTGGTAGGTTGGAAGATCATGGTCATTCGTTAGGTGTGTCTCAAAGAGATCTCAGATGATGCTAATCGGGCAGGGAGGGAGCCACATCTAGTGGCTGGGTGGTGCTGGGGGGGTAAGGATGCTTGCATTCTTCTCATGTTAGCCACTAGTTTTATGGAGCTGATGCTGAATATATTACTCAAGCTTGCAGTTTTCTGCTCTGTAACTTGAATTTGCACATGGTCATTTACACCGCGGTACATGGCCGTAACCCACCTGGGGCTCAGTGAGCCCTAAGGACACTGAAAGGGATCTGCAGTCTGGTCACAGAAAGGTCTGGCCTGGGACTGAGGAGCCGTGGCAGTGATTCCCATCTGTTGGGCAGGTTTCCCTGTGTATCCATTTCCCCATCTATAAAATTACAAACCTTCTCCCAGCCCTGCGCTCTGGGGCCTGCTTGCCAGCCTTGAGGTGCCACCGCACCGCAAACGCAGTGCGATGCCCCCAAAAGAGGAGGACGATGGCTGGCGGGGCCGAAGCTGCCCGAAAAGTCACCCGTGGGGCTTGAGAGCTGTCACCCGTGGGGTTTGAGAGCTGTCACCCGTGGGGTTTGAGAGCTGTCACCCGTGGGGTTTGCATCGCGCTGCCGGTCGGTGCTGAGCCGAGGGCGAGCGGCCACCAGCCACTGCTGGTCCGTACTGGGCAGCCTGCTGAGGACGGTGGAGGGATAATTGGCTGAGCGAGGGTTTAAGATGCCTCCGACGCACGCACGCGAACGGGAGAGTGCAGGCAGCAGCACGGCCAGGCCTGGAATAATTAGTAAGTGGCTTCAGCAGCATTTGTCCTGTCGTGCCCTGCCTGCGCCTCAGCCGAGGACCCCGTCACCTTTCCCGGTTGTTCCTTCTCCCTTGGTTACATGTCTTTGCATCAAATAGATACATGTAGATGAAAGTGATGTGCATTTAAAATGAATGTACACATCATACAGCCTAGCTATTATACAGTGTGGGATTTTTTTTTTTTTTTTTTTTTGTGGTAAGCTGCTAAATTATTTATTGGGTGCTGGGCTTTAATCTCATAAACCTGCCTGCAGGCCTTAGGCAAACCAGCCTGAGCATCCTCTCAAGCGCGCAAGTCAGGCAGCACAAAGCGCTGCCATGACTGTAGGTGGTAATTGTTCGCCTTGCTTCGGCCTCTTCCTCCCCCTCATGAGCTCATTAAAAGCAGTGGGACCTGTTAAGTTGGTCATTGCCACTAACTTAGAGAGTGATTTGCATTTGCTGCTGGGAGAGGATGCCAATCCAGAGATCCCCCCCGTTAGTCGGAAAGAACGAGAGTTGGTCCCTTGAGCTGCTCAAAGTAAAAAGGGTGAGAAGAGACACTGGGGTAAAACAAGGTCTTTCAAATAAACAGTGCTGTGCTCCAGCTGGGAGCACTTACCTTCCCGAGCAGCTGGGAGCGTTCGCAGACTCCAACCTCGCAGCTCTGAGTTAACATTTGGCTGACTAATGGGATGTTTGCTTTTGCTAGTCATCCTGCAGCCAGTGGCTTATTAGTGGAAAAACAGAGCATCCTTTTGCCTGCCTTCAGTTCCGAGTTCCTTTGATGCTTTTTGCCTGATGCTCTTAAAGCTTCCCACTCTGAGAGACTTCGTACCACTAATGCAAGTGAGCACGCAGAAGTGAAGGGGCTATCCTGGTCTTGTATGCTTAAATTAGTGAATAGCAGAGTTGGAATAAAACCAGAGTCCCCTCCTCCCATCTTCTCCTTTCCTTTGACTCTCAGACCAATTGCACCTCTTGAGTATATTTGGGCTAAATGGTTCTGCAGAGCTCTGAAGCCAAAGGACAGCAGGCTGACCCTCTCTGGTTTTCTTTTCATGCTTTCTTTGTGCAGAGCCTTTCGCACTGGGAACTTGGTCTTGTTATTGAGAAATAAATAAGTAGGATAGTCTGGAAGGTACAGGTTGAGGGACAGGTGAGACTGAGAAGAGAGATGAGAAGTCTGAAAGATGGGCAGGCTGCTTTCTGCCTGCCGTTTTCCCACCAGGAAAGGGGATAACCTCACTTTCTAACTTTTCAGGGAGTTTATCTGAAAATTACTTGGTAATCCAAAGTGCAAAGACGACAAGGTAAATACTGAGCTTCACTGTCAGTAATCAACTGATAAATGTGTTTAAATGCCCTATATTTTGGAACAAAACACATCCCTCTGCATAGGGCACAGCTAATATTTGCCCTTGATTTTTACAAGGCTGCCAGCTTTAACGGAGCGCTGCCGTGCCGGGGTGCAGGCACGGGACTAACGGTGAGACAGTCGCTGTGCCGCCGTTTTCCCAGCACTGGCACCACACTGGAACGTGATCCTGTTCCTCTGAGGAGCTGCTGGAGAGTTTCTTGCAGCCTTTTTGTTTTCTGCCGGAGCTGTGTCCTGGAGCTTGCGCTTATTACTTAAAAGCTAAAGTGGAAATTCCCTCGGCTTGCTTCAGCCCAGCTGCTGCGAGAGCTGACCCCATGTTTTCAGCACTTTTCCCGTTGAACTCGTAGAAAATTTAATCAAGGGACAACAGACGTCGTCTCCCGTTTCCCTGCTGCTTGTTAAGCTTGGCGAGCGGGATGCCGCTGTGTGGGGAAGGGACTGAGGGTCCTGAGCTCCTTTTCTCACTCCAGGAAGCTGTTTCGGAGCACGACTGGGGACTTCCCAGCTGTAAACTCCAAAGACTTAACTGCGGACTTATTTTCAGCCATTTGGACTGGATTTACCCCTCCCTGCAAGAGTGAAGCACTGACCTTTAGAAAAGCTGTGAGCTTAAATGATTACAGTGTGGTCAGAGAGGAAGGTATCCACCTAACTAATAAAAGCAAAGTGTTCGATATTGGTAGCTGGGAGAGCAGTCAAATCCTCCGTGAACAGGGGAAACCCTGTTGCCACTGGTGGGGCTTGACTGGGGTTAGTTAGGCTGATTCCAGCAGCTTCAGAGCCTGGATTGCCATGGAAATGCAGCAGCAACGGCTGCAGAAACTGTGTGCAGACACAGGGCAAACAGCACAAAATGCCAGTTATGGGGTGTGAGAATAGTGGCTCAATATTTGCTCGAGAAAACAAACAAGCTTATATGTTTTTCAAGTGTGCTGCATCGAGACTGGGCTTGTTAAGAAACCTGTGATCAGAGGCACCAGGCAGCCCAGGTTCAGCAGGATCAATGTGTTATTCCTTGTGGAGCATTAAAGAACAGCCGATGCCTTCTGGAAAATGTTGATAAAGCTCTCTTTTTAGAATCATTTCTGCTTCTCTAGCACAAATGTACTATTTCTTGTTTGTATGTGTTGCTTTCTTCATTCACTCTTTTATTATTAGGGACATTTACATGAAAACAGCGGGTTTTGCTCTCACAGCATATTCTCCAATCGCAGCTGCGCTTCCTCAGCCAGAGATCTCTACCTTCCCTTGAAATGGGGCTGCCCTCTCTCCTGGGTGTGATTGCATCGGCGCTGGCTCAGGGACACGCATATGGGGACAGCTCATCTCCAAGTGAGGCAGCCGCTGTGTCCCCATGCTCCAGCGAGGGATGTTACACGGCCGTGTTCATCCCTGGCTCGCTTTAAGCCATCCTGTAAGTTGGTTGGGATGCTCGGTGCGTTCGTTTCCCCCTGCGCGCAGTTGCTGTTTGTACCTTTTCGGCAGAGAGAGGCCACTGTGGAATCCTCGAGCAGGGAGAAATCCTCGGAGGGTTTCCCAAAGTGGCTGGCTTTGGCCGTAGAGCTTTAGGCAGCAGGAGAAGCGGTTTTGAAAAGGAGAGCGAACGGAAATGTCTGGCAGATAGTGAGTGTATGTGATAATGTAGATTAAAGAAAAAACCCAAAAGCTAGTGCTTAGGGCACACGTGATGACACAAGCAATGTGGGATGATATATTTATTTAACCCAGACCCGGCTTGCAAAAAGGGAGCGTGACCCAAACTCCCTCCCCTTAGCAGGCACCTGGAGAGGGACCTGAAGGACCTTTGCTTTCTCCGGGTGCCTCTCTCGGCTCTGCAGATGGAAAATGTAAACTCCAGATGTGTTCAGCACATCTTTAATTTCTTCTTGCTCTGTTTTTGCTGTAGCTCTGCTTTGGGGGTTTGGCGTTTAGGTGTGTTTTTGCTGGCGTCTTGATAAGTTGGGATAAACCCAAAAGCAGGAGAGAAGCTCGCAGGAGAGCGGGGGCTGCGGGATGGGGAGAACCCTCCTCTGTCCCCACGAGCCCCCACCGCGCTGCCCCGGTCGAGGCCAGCACCCCTGCACCTGGCAGGAGCTCTGCGGCTGCTGATTCATGGAAGCAAATGGTTGGAGAGGTGAAATTCCTCCCCTCTCTGCTTCTCTCACCCCTGACCCCGCTACATTTCTTCCTCCTGACCCCTGAATTTCAAACCCGACCTTTTGTATCAGGGGGGAGGGAGGGCAGGCAGAAGGGCAGGCAAAGGGCAGGATGAGGTTGGCCGTATTTGGGAGGTGGGGGGAGGTAAAGCTGAAAGCTGAGGGGTGGCTGGAGGCGTAAGGATGCTGTGGGGTGCTGCGTGCGAGTGTGGGGTTGCTGGGACGGGAGCGGGTGCCGCTGCTCCATCGCACAGCATCCGTCTTGAATACTTGCCCGTGCCTTTAGTTTCCTGAAACGTAAAATGCAAGCAAATGGCTGAGCTCTTGTATTTCATCCCTACCACCCTGTGCTTACCCTTACTGCCCTGCCAAGCGGTCCTGCCCTGCGGGGAAGTTGGCAAACGCACTGTGGGTGGCTGGTGGCGTGGGGCGATGGCTCTGACGGCAGGGAGAACTGCATGATGCTTGCGGCGTTTGGCTTTAAATGCGCAGGTTCGTGTCAGTTTTTGCTCCGTGTCTTCTCAGGCAGCAAGTGCTGGGGATGCAGGGTACAGCTCAGCCTCGATGGGCTACGGCGTTTCTGCATCTGAACCCAGGCAAGTGCGATGCGCTTGGTACAGGCATCCCATCTGAGCTTGCTTCTGCGTGGCCTTGGGCTGCTCCTTCCCGCTCTGTCGCAGCAGCAGGTTGTTCTCAGCCCTTTAGAAGGACAAAAGCAAAATGGACTTTTTCACCTGCAGTAAAATGGCAGAGGACCCAGGCTTTGCCTGGGCTAAAGGAAGCGTGTTTCCAGAGCCTGAGGACACAAGTAAGGCTTAATTATCCTCCTGGGACCTTCACCCACAGCCTTTGGTCCGGCACTCCGCTTCGGCGCAGCCCTTGGCCTTCAGCCCTGCCTGTGCTGTGGGATGAGCTGCCAGTTCTTGACTTCTGCCCTCTGACATATTGCTGGGGGGGGGGTTAAAAAAAGAAGAAAAATGCCCTGCTGCCGTATGCAGAGGCCAACGGGTGCTGT
>JANZLQ010000055.1:1973462-1999155 GCA_026212715.1 Elanus axillaris
CACAGGGTGATGGAGAAAAGCTTAGTGACTCCTCAAATCTCTGGGGCACCTGGAAATAGAAATGTCCCCTGCCTTTCCCCTCAAGGGCTGACCCACCGCATCTCCTTCTCTCAGTCCTGCCGTAGCTGCGTTTTTGTGCTCAGTGCTACTCCATCCCAATCTGTAACAGGTCTTTCCCTCGGGGCTTGGACCTCCGTCTTCTGGAGGACCCTCATGTGGTGATTTAAGACAGCGTCACCTAGTTGTCTGCTTTGCTTCAAACCTCCACCAGTGATTTAAATTGATGTAACAGGCTTTGTCCCGGGCTGCTGAAACAGAGATATATCCCTTCTGCTAATGCCTCTGGGCTCGGAGCCGGGGATTGTAACCTCTTGAAGCACATCAGCAGAATTTGCTCATTTGTTAAAGTGCTGATCCATGGAACCACCAGGTTCGTGAGGTCTTACAGCTAATTCGGTTGCAGAATATCGTAATTGGGCCTATGTTTTCAAAGCTGCCTTTCATTTGGGGTGCTGAAGTAGTCGGACAGCCGGTAGGTGTTGGGCAACCAGAAGAAATGTGGTGTTTTCGAAGATCTGAACACCCAAAATTTAGGGGAAGCTGTGGGCAAATGGAGCTCTGAGCTGTGAAAGCCTTCAAATACAAATGCACCTAATTACCCGTGTGCAGATAACATTGTCAACCGATACGTACTGATGGAGGGACGTGGTGCTGCATACAGCTGTTTTCTTTGGAGGTGATCTCTCCTGCCACATGCTTCCTGTGACACCTGTATCCTCCGTGTCCTTTCTGGGCTGGGTTTGGATTTTGCACAGCCTTTCTACCCAGGCAATTTGCTGCACCCTTGTCCTGGAGAATGCTCAGTGGTAGGGCAGCAGAAGAGTCTCTGGCTCATTCTGTTCCTGGCTTTGCTCACATCCCAGACCTGTGCCAGCTCTGCTGCTGATGGAAGCAATGTGCCCGCAGTTGTCTAGAAAATAAACAAAATCTCATTCAGCACTGGTCAGCAAGGCAATTTTTTGGGTGAATTCCAGTGGAGTGGAAGCTGGAAAGGATTTGAATTGATGGTATAAGGTCTAACAGTGCTTCACCGGACCCGAGCAAAGCACCCCGTACCCTCTTCATTATATAGTTTATTCTTCTAACGAGTGTTACTTCCACGGAACTGACCCACCCTGATTTTCTTTGGTGCGAGGTGGCCTGACCTCTGTCGCACTGAATTGCTCTTATTGCTTTGCTGCCTTTCCCAGACCTTTCTCCTGGCCCTGGCTTTCAATGCCTTTGGCTGGGGATAAATTCACAAACAGGAGTGGATAAAGCCCATCCCTGAGCTTGTCTCAGCAGCCGTGCTAGGCGGGACAGTGCAAGGCTCAGCCTAAAACATGTTTGGATGTGCAGTGTAGAGAGTGGAGTGGTGCGGTGGTCCGTGTTCCTGGGGGGTCGGCGAGTGGCCGCCAGGCTCCGGGACACTGCGTCCACCTTGGCGTCGGGCAGTGGAAGATGTTCGGCGGTTGGTTCGTCACTAAAGCCTTTCGTAGTTTGCCTTGAAATTGGAAACGTGGGTGAGAGGAGGAGCCAGAAGCAGAAGCCCTGGGCACTGCCGAGGAAGGGACTGGAGCTGGAATTGAAGGAGGGGATGATGTCACTGTAAGTTTGTCTCATCCACGAGTTTCACTGTGACACAGATTTCAGTCCACATCTTTGGTCAGCGTGGATCAGGATTTCCTTTTTCCCCTGGGAATGGCTCAGTAAATGAAATATTCATCCTAAACAAGGGGGTATTTTAAAAGCCCAGAAAATCCAGTACCTTCCACTGAACCATTGTTCTTTCCTGCTGTGTCTCTGGCTAAATTAAGACTTTCTTAGAAATGCACAGGTTAAAAGTTTAAAAGCTTAAGGTTTCATTCATAATTCACGTATCAATGAGGCTTTGATTCCTCCCGGGGAAAAAGCCGCCTGTATCTGCAGTGCATGTTGATAGGGTTACCCTGCCCCAGAGCCGAGGACCTTTTTGGCTTTCCTTTCTAAGCTCCTTTTTTTCAGAGGCAGCGCAGTGGAGGATGGCTCCCAGGGGCTGCTGATGGGGAAAGCAAAACCTCTCCCTTTTGGGTCATTGGTTTGAATCTGACCCAGGTCAGTAGTTGCCAAAAGTCGTTAACATCTAATGGCTGCTCAGTGCTCTGTGAAAAATGAGTCACTGGGTCCTGGTCCTGTTCCCAACGTGGGCAGGCATCCATATCCCAAAAACCTGCTGTCACCGCTATCTCTGATGGCCTTGAGAAGGTGAGTGAAAGACCAGCTGGACTCTGTCATCAAACAATACCTGTTAACCATACTCCAGGCTTGTGCAGCTTTTCCTATCGGTACATCCCAGATGGGTTCGGAAGAGGTAAAGCCTCGCCGTGCCCCTGCGGGGGACGAGGAGGCTGAGCTTGCGGGGGGTGAGGCGAGTTGTTGGAGGTCACGGTGTATCAGCGTAGAATGGACGCTCTCTGTACTGTGCTTACGCTTCCAGGATAAAAGAGTAAGAGAAGAGTAAAACTGCATTAGTATAATGCCATTTTTCTCATGTTACCCTCCTTTAATCGTGGCTACAACCTGAAGGGTGCCTTTAGAGCAAGCTAGAAGGCAGATCAGGTGGGAATTTTACGGACTGTGGAAAGGAGCTGAGAGCTCATCTCTCAAGCAGCAGGAGGACCCAGCCCTGATCCCAGCGCTGGCTTGGTGGACAGAGCAAGGAGCGGGGCACGTGGCTGCTCCCAAGTCATGTTGGCCACCGGCTGGGACTTCCCATGGGTGCCAGTGTGGTGCTCCCCGCCCGCCCGCAGGGAATGCTGTGCTTTAACCGTCCCTGGATCTTCCTGGGTTCACAAAAACATGTCAAAGGAAGCAAACCTGCACTTCCCATCAGAGACTTCCCATGGGTGGAAGAACGGCTGTGCAACAAGCCGGGTCCTCCATACTAAGCCAACGTGCCTGTCTGACTCTCCCTGAGCTCCAACCTGTTGCTTTGCTTTCTTTAGGAGAGGAAGAGGAGGGTGGGAGCGGGTCCTGCACATGCAGCTGGGAAGACCTGCCTTTCCCTGGCTGGGCTGATCCTTCCCATGGCTCTCCTTGGCACCCTGCCCTTCCTCCCCTCACCCAGATGGTCTCTGCATCTCCTTGTCAGGCATCCAAAATATTTCCCATGTGCTCTTCCCATCCTTTCCAGCAGACTCCTTGCCTGGCTCAGTGCTGTAGCCTTTCAGCCTTAATCTCCTCTTTGTGCCTCTGAGACACCTCTGCAGTGCTTGGCTGGCATACCGTGTTTCAGTAGCTTCTGCTCTTTTGCTTTTTGGGTGAAGATCCCCCCCCATCCTCCCCCCTTCCTCCCCACGTATAATACTGACAGTTTTGAGAGGGATTAAAAGAGAAGTGGAGGAGCCTAGCAATTTGGCTTGCAACTTGTCCCTTTTGAGAATCTTTTGCCTTTATTATCCAGCAGATAAATCTGCTTTCAGCTGCCTTTCTGTGCTGGGAATGGGAATGGTGTGCAGCAGCCCGCTGCGTTAATCCCCCCCCACAGGTGTGGTGCCTCTTCCACCCCGTCTGGGACCGTGCGCCGCTCGGGGGGTGCAGAGCTGAGCCGGGGGCTCACGCTTTCTGCCTTTAGCTCCTCAGTTATTCTTCTTCAAAATAAAATTCATTTGAGGTACTAATCCCAGGAAGGAGAGGGGTTTCTTCCTTTTTAATTTCTTTTTTTCTCCCCTCCCCCCCCCAACTTTACCTAAGTATCTGTTGGCAGCAGCCGCTCTGCAGCAGCGGGGCCGGGAGGGCACTTGGCAGGCAGTTCAGCGGAGGGGATTGGGTTGCAGGAGCAGAAATCCCTCCACACTGTGCGTTTGGTTTTATTCTGCCATGTGGCATCTGCCTTTGGAGTACTGCCCGTTCTCTGCCCCGGCCAGAGACGATGCCTCTCGCACCCGTCGCTGCCCGCAGCCTCCTCTGCTCCGCACTCTTCTCCCGGTGCAAGAAAGCACCGACAGTCCTGGGCGTGTGTGCTGCGGCTGTTTGGGTTTCTTTGGGATGGTTTGGGTATTTTTGGTTATTTTTAAACCTCTCAAGATCTTTATTAAAAATGCAGGATGAACTAAGGCCACTGCTCTTAGTACTGAGCCATCATCAGCTTAGAAGAGCACCAGGATGGGGCACGCATCAGAACTGGGACTTGGCAGGTTCGGGGTGAAGGTCGGGGCAGGTTCGGAGCACGGGGCGCAGGTCAGATCGTCCCCTGCCTTGGTCCGCAGCTTGCTGCGGGGTCGGCGTCTGGGGGCATTTGCGGAGCTGTCTGTGGGAGCTGGCCGTGAAGACAGCAACCAGCATGGCTGTAAGACCAGAGGTACGATAACACAAGAAGGTTTTAGGGTGTCCACTGGAGTTACATTCGATGGCTGATCTTTTCTCCCTAAAATCCCCAAGTACCTCATCCTCACCTCCTTTCCCCTTCCCAGTGGACCACATCTGCCTCCCGTCTCCGCTTCTCCAAAGCTCACCTAATATTTAAATCTCTACATAGGCTTACGGCATTAACTTAGTAGTAAGCATAATGCACTGATGTATACCAAGCCCGTTCTTTGTTAACAACACAGGTACCGGGGGCAGTGAAAGAAAAACCACTGAATTTCTTCCTAAAGGGCTAGGAAACAGGCAAGCAAAAGCCACCCCAGGACCAGAGGAAAGGCACATGTCCTGCAGCGTGCCCTGCTGCTGGGGCACTTTGGGCTGGTTTGTAGCTAGGAGGTAAAGAATGTGATTTCCTAAGTCCTCCTGTAGGAAATGCTGCTGCAGGGCTGCGTTGCTGCTCTTCCTTCCCATGTGCTTTCCCCCTGCAGCCCTGTTCTCAGGTTTTCCACTCCGAGCGGCCGCCAGCGTGGCACGGCATGAGCTTGCCGGTGGGATTGCCTGGCTCTCGGCAGCCTCAAGCGACCACGGTCCCAGCTGGAGCGGTGGAGATTAGAGCAGAGCCCGTCTGGGCTGGCAGATGCTGTGTTAGCTGATCTTCTGGCTTTAGTGCTCCGCTGTGAACCTTCACAGCCATTCCTTCAGATTTTTCCAGGGGTCAGGTTGATAATGAAGGGATTAATTTAATTCCCCCTGCCTTCACCCCAAGCTTCTCATGCAGCTGGTGTATGCCTGTTCATCTGTTAGTGTTTTTATTGGCATAATTCAGTCTCCGGCTAGTGTTGGAGCTCATGAAATCCTTGGGTTGTGGTTCTCCCAGTGGACCGGCTGCCGCGGGGTGCAGCCATGCCAGGCTCCCCGGCACCTCCTGCTGCCCCTGCCCATCCCTGGCGGCAGGGATGGGAACGAAAAAATACATTTGTAAGTCCTAATAACAATTGAAAACATTTTGACTTTGACGGAGTGGCCGAGTTCAAAAGTTGTCCTCCTCGCCCCGGCGCTGCCTGCAATATATATTTTTATTTCTGTTTTTCCAGCGTGGACTTTGTGTAAGGCGGGTCTCTCCTCCGGTATGGCTGCAGTGCAATCAAAGGGACTAAGGGGCACGCCATAGAGCTGCCAACGTGCAACGCAGCCCCTCGGCGCGGGGTAGCGTGACCCTTTGAGAACGGCCCTGCAGAGCCAGCTCTTGCTGGGGCTGTAATCCTCGTCACTGCTGGCATCGACTGGGGCCTTTCTGAGTGCGTCTCAAAATAGGGAAGCCTGAGTGTGAAACCAGGGCTGGGCAGCCGGGATGGAGCAGCAGGGTGGGCTGGAGCCCAGGCTGGATCACGGCTTCCTCCTGACTGGCAGAAGGGGCCAGTCCGTCCCTGGTCCCCAGCTCGGGCGCTGAGCGCTGGGGGTGCCCACGGCCGATGCCCCGCGGGCACGTCCACCGCGGCATGGCTTCTGCCCTGGGTGTGCGTGGGTCTGGCCCCTGCCCTGGGGAGGGAGGGCACGTTCCCACGCTGATGCTGGAAACCGCAATGTGTTTGAAAGTGTCTTTGAAGGAGAGGGTGGCTGCTAACTGAGAAACGCATTAGTATTGCTGGTTGCAGCTTTCCTGCCTCCGAGGAGCTCTTGTCGGTGGGTGGCTGCGTTTTGTTTTTTTTTTTTGAATTCTATCCCAAACCTGTTTCAGATTAAAACCAAACGCTGTTGCATATCAGTTTGTCAGTCACTCTAGACCTAATCTCTAAAAATAATCTCTAGCCAATCCTCCCTCTCCCCCTAGATGGGCAATAATTGTTTCAAGACATGTCAGCATTTGTTTAAAGTTAGTTTTGTGTTTTCTTGAGGCTCGTGTAGAAAGTAAAGGCTGTGTGTTTTTTTTTCCTTTAAGGGAAAGAAAAGAGATACTGAAAAAGTTTTCACTGCGGGGAGCTGTGGGTAGTGAGAGAAGATAAGGGGATGTGCTTGCTGTTAAAGAGATGCTTTGACTTGGCCTCTGGCAGCCCTGTAGTGCTGAGGACAATTTACCTGTTGGCACAGGACAGAGACACGCAGCCGTGTCCGAGCAGGGCTCAGACGAGCAGCCGAACCGTGCACAGTGCCGCAGGGAGAGCCGAGGGACCCCTTACTGTTACTCCTTTATAAGCAACAAGGTCTGTTTCCCATCAGTCCTGGAAAATAAGCCCTCCTGCTGATTTTGATGTATTTTGATTAAATATTAGTCCACCCCTTGGCTCCCTTCACTTTATTTCCCGCAGGTAGGTCTGCATGTCATTGCCCAGAAGGCCCCTCTTGTGCCATTTGCACGTCGCTGCCAGCACACTCTTCCAGTTGTGTTTTTCGCATGTGCCCATGTACGCGGTGCTTGACGTGTGTGAGCCCAGAGCAACTTCACGTTTGTGCTGCTCGGTTCCCCTCTGCTGTGGCCGGCAGCGGTGCAGGGTCAAGGCTGAGGGTCTGTGCTCCCAGGGACTGTGCTGCACTGCTCTGATCCGAGGTCTGGGAGCAGATGGAATTGCCTCCTGGGGATGTGTTTTTAGAAAGATGGGGGCTTTTTATTTGAGTGCTGCTGTAGCGAAGGAGGAGTTTAAATGAGATTGTATGCACGCACTTTAAAGGAATAGTTTTCCAAATATAAGAAGTAACTTCTAGGAAAGAAGAGCTTGCTAGTCTAACTAGGAGAAGTAGCCCAGATTTGTGGCTCCCGCACTTGTTTGAGCGTTGCTCTCTGAAATCAGTCTTCTCCCCATCGCCTCCACTTGCATGTGGGGATGCGTGCACTCACAGCTGTGCAGGCACACACGTTTCCCATGTGCCCACGCAGATAAATATTGCATACTTGCTCTGGTACATGACAGTTACCCCAGGGCTGTCATGTTCTTACCTGGCTGTGCCGTTTCTCCTGGCTTTGTCCATGAAAGGGAGATTGACAGTGCTGGGAATTGGCCACCAGTCCCAGGAGGAACTGGTTTGTAGGTTCTTCTGGCAGCCCGAGCATCTGGGACACATCAATTCACAAATGTGGTAACAGCTTATCAGGGAATTGTGGTTTGGATTACAGCAAAATCCCAGAATGAGCAAATCTCTGTTTAATCTGGAGTGTTCTGTCAGCCTGCGTGTGATTTCTAAAAGGAAAAATGGCTTTGCAGAAGTTTTGTGTGCCCTCTGGGAGCTTTCTCCGGGTTCAGGTTCCATTTGCAATAATATAGTAAAATGTATCGGTGGTCGCTCCCTCCTTACTTTCTTTGCCTCTCTGTATCTGCCTTTTCCGTTGCTTGCTTCTCCTGGCGGTGTTGCTTGGTGCTAGAGACTTAGTGCTGCTTGTTGGAGACAAAGTTTGAAGCAAGAGGTTCAGTTGTCGGTTCAGCTCCACGTCCCACCTGGCAGGTCTGAGGGTCTGGGGTGAGAACCGGAGCATTAGGAGCATTCAGGTGCATCTGTGATAGCTGTGAATTTCAACTCCCCCTTAAATCAAGGGCTGAGAAGCGTTTGAGCTATAACGCTCTTGTGAAATTGCCAACTGGACTGTTAAATAGCTGCGGTTTGTGTTACGAGGAGGAGATGTCTTTAATGCAGGGACTTACTGTGCTGAATTCTAGCTGGTGTTCGGTAGTGCCAGGAGAAAAGCAGCCTGTGTTTTACCTTCCTGCACCTCCGCCCCCAGGAACTGCACATGAAGCTGCAGGCTCCGGGATATGCCAGTAAATGAGATGTGGAAGAGGCAGGTTGGCCTGATGTGCCCTGGGCTGATGCTGGTGGGAGCAGGGGGACGTACCCTGGGTGAGATGCAGCCCGGGGAGTCTTTACTCTGTGTTACCGTCCTTTGTGCATCTCCCTCTGAGCCTCAGGGGCCAGTCCCTGCAGGGGACAAACCCCAAACCTGGGCTGCTGAGGGTTGTTTTCCCGTGCTAGCGCAGCTAGCACAGGGAGTTGTCATCCACGGCTCTGGTGAGACCATTTGAATATGAAACCCCACAGGGCACCTTTTGACAGGTCCCCAGCAGCTTTAAATATGGGACCTGCAGGAAGCTGGCAGTTTGGAGGGTCTAAACAAATTATTTCCCTTGCCCAGCCGCTGCTGAAGTTCTTTGTGCATCTCGGATCTAACGTGGAGCCAGAGTAACCGCCAACGTGAGCTAACAAGCAGCGAGCAGACACCCCACCTTCCTGGATTTTGCTGGCTGCTCTCGTCTGCATTATTCAAAACCATCGGGGGATGTGTTGTGCATTCTTTATGGCCCAGCAAAGGCACCATGGGATCTCTGATCCCCTTTGGGGGGGGAGATTACATGAGATTGCAGAGAGACTGGCAGGGAAATTGCTCAAAATTGCGCCTATCATACCAAGTACGCGTGTATGTGCACGTATATAGGCGTGCGTGGTTCCCTGTGCTCCTCACCGGTGGGCAGGGAGATGGCTCGGAGCAGGCGAGCATGTGAGGGAGAGACATGGGGGTGGGTTTCTGCAGAAAAGATGTACCCAAGAGAAGGGCGTGTGCGATACAGGGACGTTAGAAATGATAGTGCTCCGTCCAAAGGGAGTTAATTTGAGCAGGAGGTGGTGAAATGAAATGCCAGGCAGCATCTTTTTTGGGGGAAAGGAACTGGAGAAGAAGGTGGAGCATGGACAGATGGGATTTGACTATCTAAATCTTTAAGGAAAATAAGTCTGGAAGCACGTAGGATTCTGCTGTGAGACGCTTTACCTCACATCCCAATTAACACAAGCAAATACAGAAACTGTGCTGAGCACAGGATACATGTGTTGATATTTAATTATATACCAAAACCCAGGTCTGTTACAGCCACTCCCGAGAGTGGGAGCACAGGCGATACAAAGTGTGCCGGAGTTAATTTAAAAATACTTTGATGAATTTATTAAAGAGGCGTTGGATCCGCTCTTCGGCAGCGGCGTGTGAGACAGCAGGTGGGTCCCGGTCCCTGTGTCCGTTGGGGTGTCCGTGCCACCGGCCCCACGCGGCAGCATCCTGGCCGTCCCGTCCCCGTCCCCCCCACCCAAGGCTCCGGTCCCTTTGCTGGGAGCTCTGCCACCGGTGCCGATGCCCAAGCCGGTTTGTTTGAAACTCGGCGTTGTTGTTCCCGGCTACGAGTGCGGCGTGGGCTGGCAGCAGAGGCGGGTGCCGTGTTCTGGCTCGCTGTGGGGATGGGCAGCAGCTGGGAAAGGGGCTGGAGCGAAACGTGGGGGCTGAGCCCCCAGGAACCGCGGGGTCTGCCCCGTGTCCCTTCGTGGTGGCACCCCGCAGCTGTGTCTGCCTTGGCCCCGCTCGTCTGCCGGACTTGCGTGGCTCCGCTTCCAACCTCACGTATCCTGAGTCCCCCGAAATGGTTTCCCAGCAGCAGCATCAAGAACAGGATAGAGAGATGATAACACTGCAACTATTTAGGCTGGGAAAAGCCAGCGGAGCTCTGGTGACCTGCTGAAACAGCAGCTGGGTAATAATCTGGGAGCTGCACTGTTCCCGCATTCCTGTAGGTTTCCTGTCCGGTTTGCTTTTGTTGGCCTTCCTGGCTTTAAAGGTGCAGGTTTCTTCCTGCACCTCCCAATGGCTCTACAGCTTCTTGGAAGAAAGATCGGGGCCTGACCAGGGCTACTTATTTTTCAAATGCATTCCGTACAAGGAACTGTAGTTTCAGTAGAGCGTAAAGAGCACCTGTGCAAGCTCCTCTTTCATGCCTCCTTTTGCCACCTTCTACTCAAGCTTTTTGCTCAGATATCAGCAGGGACCTGTGCATTATTTATTTATACTGCAGTAATACAGAGCAAATCCCTCCACCACTACTGTGCTGGCTGTTCCCTGTACACAGTCCCAAAAAGCATGCACTAGGATGGAAATGAGGATAAACTCTACCTGCGTTTTACAGCTGGAAAAGGAGGACACGGTGACGTGCCCAAGGGCATGCAAAGAAGATTGCCGGAGCTGGGTTAGAAGGTTGTAGCCCCCAACTTCTCTCCCGTTGCAGGAGGAAGGCTGTCACGGCCCGGAGGTCCCCTCCCCATCCCTGGCAAAGACCTCTGTCCTTGACTCGTGGCTGAAATATCAGGAGGGGCTTAAACGTGAACCCATCCCGAAATCACACAGAGTGCCAAACCGCTGTCAGAGCAGCGGCATCTTCCAGTCCGGACTGGACTGGAGCCAGCGGCTTCACGGGCAAAGGCTTTGTATCAATCCACCGCGCTGCGCAACCCCCTGCGTTCCTCTGGAGCTCCTGCAGGGACGTTTCTGCAGATTCCCACAGAATGGTGCCTTCTCCAGAAACTTTCCTGGCTGTCTTCGCCACGGGAATCCAGATGGCTCTTTTTCATTTTTCACACAATCTGGTCACGCTAAGCTCAGCTAGAGGTGAGTGCCTCTCTGCGTTGAAGGGCTGGCAAACCTCTGCTCGCATCAGGCAGGACCGAGGAACTTTGCGGGGTTTGGATGCCTTACGGATGGATGCTGCAGACAGCTTTACCATAAAGCTGCAGGCCAAGCTGTGAGTCAGGGTTAATGTCAGATAACAGCAGCGAGTCGTTTCGGGCCAGTTTTCGGTGTTTGAGTAATATAAACTCAGTGCAATTTTTTTACCTGGAAGCAATGTCAGCCTCTGTGGCAAAGGCTTTGGCTTAAATGCGCTATTGAAAATGGTTGGAGCCGCTGGCTGAGTGCGGGCAAAGCTGGACCGAGGCAGACAGGACGTCCTGGGAAGTTTCTTCTGACCTGCTCCCCCATGCCTTCAGCCTGCATGCGGGCACGGAGGCATTTCCCTGCGAGGGACGGGCAGGACGGCTGCCAGCCACGGCCGTGCTCCGGCTCCTGATGCTGCCCAGGGGAGCAGTGCAACACCTGTGACAAGACAGGGCTTTTTAGTGTCCACCCCTCCAAACAGTCAAGCTGATTCCATTTTTTTCCAATAAAAGAGTGCACTGTGCTTTGGGCTAATTGACACCTTTCGCCTCCCCCTTGTCCCTGCTTCCCCCGCCCCGTGTAATCAATGTCCCTCTGCAGAACAGGGTGCGTTGCCTCCCTGCCGAAGAAGTAATTGAAAAAGTCACAGAGACGTAAATAATTAAGGCTTGTTGTGGTGTACGGGGAGCATCCTCCCAAGTGTCTTGTCGGAGTAGGTTAGTGCCGGCTGATTGATAGGCAGTTGCCTTGATCGATGTCCCTAACTCAGGGACGCTCATGTTAAAGTGACAAAGCTCCTGTCAGTGGGTCAAGACAAGTCCGTAGACAAAGGCTGCATGTTGTTGTCTACGATGAAACTGTGAAGCTGGAGACAGTCTTGTGTAGGCGTTAAAGATTTCGGGTGCTCGCTGGGGAAGGCGGAGGTGGTCTCGCTGCTCTGCTCCTCTCCTCTCCCCACCCAGCTGGGGGATGTCTCCTGTCTCGCCTGGCTGCTTTTCGCTGTTGCGATGTAGCTTAAAAGCTCAGGGAGCACTTAAAGGTTTTTGAAGGTGGCCGTGTTTCGGATAGGGAAAGCAAAATGGAGGCTGTATTATCTGGCTGGCTTTTAAGCAGGCAGTGGAAGTGAAGAAGCTTTTTTCTGGATGAAAGCTGCCAAGCCTGCAGCGGACCCGGGCCGTCAGCAGGTCCTGCTCCGCTGATCCCGGTGCTGCCGCCTCGGCGTTGCCTTCCATATCGCTCCTCTAACACGGGCACACCGATCACGGCCCCCCGAGCGAGAGACGCAGCCGAAACCAGGCGATAAACAAAGCATCTGCCTTCCATGCCACGTGCAGAAGACGGAGCCTACGGATGCAGCCTGGATCAGTTGGGAAGGCTTTGCCCCTTCCCGATGTAAGACATCCAGAGCAAACGTAGAGTGACAGAAAAGGGGTCGCTGGTCTGGGTCGCCACTGAGGTGGTGGAGGAGATAATCAGACCCTTTTCCTTCCAGTTCAGTGGCTGCCAAAAACGCCAGAGCGCCTTACAAAAGCGCGGAGCCTAGCCAAGCGGAAGCGCTCGGCGCGGAGAGGCTGGCCGTCGTTACCGAAGGCAGCGATGGAGGAGCCCGGCTTCCATATCCCGGAGAGCCGCCGCGGAGCTCAGCCCTGGCTGGCTTTGCTCCGCGCCGCAGAGCGACGACGATCGGGGTTTGCAAGTCGGAGCGTGTAACGCGTGCGTTGCCCCGTATCGCCTGAAAGGTGGCAAAGTTTTCCTCGTCGCACGCTTTTGTTAAGTGTTTTGCAGTCCCTCGGGGACGCAGCGGCATGTTGAAGCATAGCAGCCAGCTTGTATTAGTGTTGCCGTTAATAAAACTTAAATAGCATTTATGCTCCATATGGGCCTGAGCAAAACCAGAAGACGGCGTTATTTAAGAAAGAGCTGCGCTACGTTAGACGCCACTAACACTGCTCGAAGGGTGTTTCTATCTAGCAGTCTCACAAGGAACATATTGGTAGTTTGCTGCTGTTTAGCTCAAATCTTCCTCCCCAAATAAGGCTTTGCTTGCGATAGCATCTTCGAAAAGGTTCCCTGCAGGGGATATTTTGACAGAAAGTGTGATAAAATAGAACACAGTAGATATCGTCCCATTTGCGATTTATGAGGAATTTTGTAACCTAGGGGGCTTATTTCTATATCACGTTACGGCACATAGTAGAGATTCTCTCCTCTTGCTTGCTGTTTCTTTGCATGCTTAATGAGCAAACCTTCTCGTGAATTTGCTTGTGTCTGAAAAATGTTGTGGCTGGGTTTGAGCTAATCAAGTTCCTGTCTCCGGTATCTTTTCCTCGGTTTGTCCCCAGATGATCTCGGAGAGCCACAGTTATCCCAGCTTTCTTAAAAGCACAAAATAAAATGCTTTCTGTGAAAGTTGCGATTGCTTTTGACAGCTCAATGGCTCTTTGCAATTGGGAAACTGCAGAAACCCTCCAGGTCTCCCCACTTCAGCACCAGATCTCTCCTTCTTCATGTCTTCCATTGTCATTTGCAGATCTGCGAAGTGGATGTGAATTGTGTGAATGAATGGAAAATTGCTGATTTAGGAGCTGTGAGGTACGTGGGTTTTAGAGACACCTAGACAATTTAGTGGTGAAAATCAATGGGACTTGCATGTTTTTGGAAATCTATCTCTGCTTGCTGAGCACATGTGCAGATGATCAACAACGTGAGATGGGAGATATGTTCCTTGCTACCTCTTTCTGTCAGCTTTTATTTGCCTTCTGTTGCCCTTATGCACAATCTATAAGCCCTCCTCTTTTACATAATTGTCTCAATTTGCATTTCCAGCAGATCCACTGACATTTGGCTGGACTCTGGGTGAAACACTCCTTGAAATTAGCCTGCATGTTGAGTTTGTTCTGGGAAGATAAGAAGGAAAGTGGCAGGGGGGCCTTGGGGGGAATTATGCATGTGAAACTGCACTGTGAAATTAGCACCAACAGTCAGACTCTAGGCCAGCAATATTTCTCTGGGATTTGTTTTGGAAGCAGAATTTTTTACCATGGGCAATAGACTAGTCTCCCTCACGCCACTGGCTTTCAATCCCAGCGCAAGCCCGTCTGAGGAAGCCAAAGGATAAATTGTCTGCTAGCTTACTCTAAAGTTGCTCTGTAGTGCTGGCAATATGATACTGAAGAGGAATTTTAATTTCATGCTGCGTAAGAAGAGTGCATGCAACAGTAGCAGCCGTATGGATTTTCATATGAATAGACGTACAGTATTCATAACAGGGTAGCAGTGTTGTCCCGCAGGTTTTCATTCTTCTTGTTTCTTTGCTGTTTTCACATTTCCCTTTGCTGTCCACCCATTCTCGCACTTGCTGAAATGGAAAGTATGTCCTTGCCAGATGGATGTACAAAGTGACGAGCCTGTTTCTCAGTTATATTGCAATTGGCTTCAGAGACCTTTTGTTGCTTTAATTTCTGTGCAATCCAAGTGCAAGTCTGTTTTGCTTGAGAGGGAACATTTTTTAGCCTTGTGCCTCTCTTGCTCAGCTTTGCGGGTATCTAAGCAAGAGCAGTTTTCAGAGACAGTAGAGCCCATTAATGCTGCTCTGTCTCAAGGACGCTCTAAAATAATGCGATTTAAATGGCTTGCTTGGTGGGGGAAGGCAGATCGTGTGAATGGCCAATTCGCCGGCAGAGGATCCTCACCGACAGGGCATGCGGGGCTGGGCTGGGTATGGTTGATGCATTTCAGCCCTTTCTGCTTCCGAGTGCTGGTGACCTCTTTAGTTTTCACTCAAGAGAGGAAGTCATCTCTGCAACAAAGCATTTGGTTTGTGAAATTACCTGTGGTGCGCTTGTTTTTTGGGGGGGGGTGGGGTGTTTTGTTTTATTTTTACCATTTTTTACGTATTTGTTAGGGAAGGAGCCTGAAGTGATTTTCTTCTTGAGGTTGCTGATCTAAGATGTTCTCCACCACTGTAAAATTTGCTTTAAATAAACTTCTCCTGATAACATCTGTGAGGTGCATTGCTTTGCCAGTTTCCATGCTAAACTGGTCATTAATGCATCTGCACATCCCTGCATGTCCATCAAACCTAATCAGTTTTGCCAGTTAGGACAGGTGAATAAATCTGCCTGCCTGCAGACGCCGCTCTTTCTAATATTTCCTACGTGGCAGGAAAGGCATGTATTGGGGAAATCCTTTTCCCAGCTGCTGAAGAGTTGTGTATGTGCAACAGGAGATGAGTGGAGAAATACGAGGGACTCGTCACTGCAGAGCTAGCCCGGACACGGAGGTTAGCAAATGAGGCTGGAGGAAGAGTTTTTGCAGCAATGCAAATGATTCTCGCTCCCATCCTCACCTCCTCTCTTTGACAGCTGCTGGCAGCACGCTAAGCTGAAGCCCAGCAGCGCCGGGGCTGGCTCCTTGCATTCCTTGCCAGCCGGTGTGAAAGATGGAGAAACCCGGCAGCGTCACCAGATGGACTTTGCTTTGCAGTCATTTACAATCCTGACGGGTTTGTCAGGGCACATCCTCCACTCCAGTCCCACGATGTCCCTTGCTTTGCTCCCACTGGGCGAGACGGGAGATGTTCCCGCGGGCGAGGGGAGACCGGCAGCTTTGGCCGGGGCCTCGCACCTCCGGGCTAACCCCGGCGACGGATGCGTCCCAGCAGAAATGCTACACGCTCGAGGCATTTAGATGTAATGGCTTCCTTCATGGCCGTAGATTGATACAGCTGGGAAACACATTAAAGAGTTCAGCAGCAAAGCAGACACGTAATTAATAAAATACAGATTTTCATTTGAAATCATTGCCCGAAATAGCTCACTAATGGAGGGAGAGCTGTCTGCTGAGTTAAAGGGCCGAGCCTGCCCCTGCCTGCTGGCACGCTTGGGGCACGTACCCCTTCGGATGAGGAGCCGGGGACACCACCGAGTCTGAGCCCTGAAGAGCGAGTGCCACGTCTTGGCAAAACCCAACCAGCCTGTGGGATCGGACGTTTCTCACCAAAAGAAGTTAAGAGCAATTTGAAGACGGTGAATTCGCAATCAGGTTAAGCCAAATAACCCCCTGAGCTGCTACGCTTCCTCTGTCGAGCGTGGCGAGCTCCACTGAGGGCTGGTGCTTTCTTCTGCAGGGTATGTCCGAGAGATGCCCTCGTGGCCCGAGAAGGGAGAGGCTTCTGCCTGCACAGCCCTGGCACCGCTGCTTCTCCGGCAGCCCGGCTTAGAGACGCTGTGAAGAAGCTGTTTCAAGAGCAGGTTAAGAGGGAAGCTAAAGTGACCGAGAACATATCCCTTTAGCGCTTGTAGAGGCTCTCGGATCCTCTCGTAAATCAAAGCGCGCAGGTAGCCTCCAGGTGTGGAGCGCAGAACCACAAAACAGTGTTAATGAGGCCGCGGAGCATCCTTCCCAGCTCTTCCGTGATGGCAAAAGCAAAGGCGAGTGGTTCTTTTTTATCTTGCAAAGCCTGCGACTAATGACGGTGCAAGTTCTTCAGAAGGAAAAAGGGGACAGTCTGGGGAAAAGGACCTTCTGGGCTGGCTCATTCCCAAAGATACAGGAGCGTACGAAGCTGCTCATGTTGCTTGCCTGCTAATTGGAGTTGGCTGTAACTGATTTAGAAAGTGATGGCCTTAGGGAGCTGAGATTGTTGTTTGTGTTTGTCTGGGATTAAATACAGATGGAATAAAAAAGGAAAAAAAAAAACTTGATTCAAGAAGGAAGCTTTGATGGAAATAACTTCATGCTGGTAAGGAGAGAGCGGGGAGATGCTGCGGTCGCCTGGTCTGGGTTTCGGTAGCATTTGCATAGAAGCGCTCGGGGAAACAATAAAAGGGTAGAGGCAGAAATAGAAAACAAAAAGATAAGTGGACTCTGATGAAAGAAGTCATATTAATAATGAAAACTGGAGGTTCTGAAGCTGCTTTAGAATAAATTTTCAAGGCATAAAACCTCGCGGGAGCAGACTCTTCGGAGGTTGGCTCAGCCGTTTGGTTAAGTCACAAATCGCAGGACTCCAGCTGTAGAGAACAGGACCCAGCTCCCAGCCAGGCTTCCCACTCTGCGCCCGTAGAAACACAAAGCGCAGGAACAGGCAGTCAAATGCCTGATGTGTTGAAATTGCCAGGCCACAGGAATCCAACACCTGCAAAATTTGAGTCTCACGGTTTTAGGTCACTAGAAAGATTGCTTTGCAGCTGAGTGCAAACCATGACATAACTAATAAATCATGGCACTGACAAAATATGAGGCCTGAAGTCATTAGCAGATTACATTATGCAGATGTAGGGGGGGGGGACGGACGACTGTGTTAGTTCCGGTGCAATAGGAACAGAAAGGCAAGAAGTAGCTCAGCTCCTCTGATAATAAACAGTGGCACCATGCTACAGTTGCAAAGAGGCTGCTGCAGTTGCCAGCACTCAGTCACTGGGAAAATCTGTCCTGGAAGGTAGCTTTCCATATCAGTTCTGTCTCTTGAGGTTTTTGGCTCAGTTTATAGCTCTTACTCTAAAAGCTTTAGAAACCTTTGATGCCTGGTCTCTTTAGCGAGAGCAATTCAAATAACTTGCCTTGTTAGCAACTTCAGCGTCTGGGCGTAGGAGGGGTGGAAAGCTGGTAGCCTCACGACCCAGTGTTGTCCTTCAGGTCGCTTAAAAGCTGTCTGTAGGTGAAGTTGAGCAGCTCCCTTTCCTTTCAACACCTCTTTCTGTCTCCTTCACCACCCCTTGACACTTCTTACCGCCTAGCCTAGCCGCAAATCTCCTGCCAGCGCTCATTAACACAAATGCAAAGTCTCCCAAGACTCCTGGGTCTGTCTGGAGACGCTTCCACCATCCTCTGGCGAAATGGTGGCCGCGAAAATACCCGGCTCACTGGGACGTAGCTTGGATGTAGCTTTATCGCCTGTGAGCTGGTAGCAGAAGCTGCTGGGGTGACTGTTGCGTAGACCCAGTTAGCGGCTCAGTCCCAGCTTCCTGCCAGGCCAACCTGGGACTGCGTTCCCAGTTGTACGTTGCTGGATGTGCAATGGGGAAAGTGAGCAGAAAAAGCAGCCAGCCCTCAACGAGCTGCGTACAGCTCTTCTCATCAGCTAGCAGCTCTCCACAGACCTTTCAGATGCCTTCCTTTGAGAAGGCGTGGGCAATGGAGAGAAGAATTTGCGTTGGATCTAAGGCAAAGAGACCACAGACCAGTCAACGCACAGACTCACGTCTCGCTGGCGTTCAGTACTGGGGGTGTTGGCAGGAACAATTTCCCCAAAGCTGACTAAAAGCTGGAATAATTACTCCAAGCCAGAAAAATGAAGTACACCTGCATCGCTGCGACCACTGACAACCACAGCGTGCAAACGTGATATCCCATCTGGAACGCCTTACCCAAAGCGTCCCCATCCGTGTGTTTGACTTGGTGCAGAAAGCGTGGTCAGAAAGGGAAGGGGTGAGCACGTTGCCAGTTTGGGGGGTTGTAAACGTGACTCAGGACATGCCTGCAGGCTCCCACCTCCCGAGCCAGAGCAAAGAGGAGGGAGACCTGCAGTTCCTAGCATTGCCTTTTGAAACATGGTCACCAGGCGCCCGTGAGACGTGGGCTCGCCGGCTGGAGGTCCTCTGGGAGGCTTTTAAGCAGAAGGTTGGTTGCTTGGCTTGAAGTCCTGTTCCCATGTAAAGGGAACGATGGCAAAGCACCAAACCGTGCCATGTGATTGCTGCTTGCTTAAAGCCATATTGATGTGTCGCCATCCAACCAGGAGGCTCTGTTCGCGGTCGATAGTTCATCTACAGTGCCTTCCGTGGAAACTAATGTGTGTTTGAAGGAAGGGAGGAAGAGGAATTGGCTTACCAATGCAATGCAAGCAAGCATCTGGCTTTGCTCTCCTTAGGGGCTTCTCTTTAAAAGGAGCTTTGAGTTGATAAATTTTCACTCATTTTTGTATAAAGAAATCTCCCTGGCTTTGATACAAAGGAGCAGCTTGCTCTGCTCGCTGCTGGTTTGTTTACAGACCATCCATGTGATGAGGAGGGCAGAGAGGAGCGGTGCTGGGGAGGCCAGAGCCTGGAGCCCAAACATGGACAAAGCCAGGCACAACCCCCCGCCTTTCATCAGCCTCTGGCCTCTGTCAGAATTAGGAGTTATAGCTGCAAAAACGTATATGGTTGGCTCTCGCCTGCCACAGCATATAAACAAGCATTCGGGAAGAATTCAGTCTGCAGAGCTGAAGCTGTGAAAGGCTTTTCAGCTTTCTCCTTATAGAAGGTGGGCTGGTTGTTTTGCAGTCTCCCAGGCACAGAAATTGGGCCTCCGCAGCAACGTTAACCAAAACTAGCAAACCGGAGACTAATGCCTTTTGCCACAACCACCCAACCAAAACCACAAAACCTTTGTAACATACTCTAGGATGAGAATTAAAATCCCCTGTAGAGGGACCTCCACAAGTCCCTCCTAGAATAATACGGCTTTCAAATGCTGTGTTTTAGGAGGCTGTCCGATAGTAAGTCTGAAGATGAAAAATGTAACTAGTTGAGAACTGGAGCAGTCTGTAATTTCTATCACAGGTGAGTTTTAGAAAGACAACAGAAATACCTGACGGTGGCTTAAGTAGTTCAGATCCTTTCCTTTTTGCTGGGGGATGGATTAAATGGTTAAGCGAAGGTATCTTCTAGCTGTGCTTTCTTGGTTTCCCTGCCTCCCTGTTGGCACGTACATCCATGTTCCTCTCCCATCTGCTTCCACTTCCCAAATTCCTAACATTTTAGTCTTAAAATTTTGCCTTCATGTATATGAATGGAAAAGAAACATACCACTGTAAACCATAAAGGCTCAGTAGCTGGCATGAATTTTGACCCACACCATAATGCTCCTTGTAGGCGTCGGTATCGCCTCCAGCTCTGGCGTGTTGTGGTGGCGGTGCCGAGCATCACTTCCAAGGAGACTCCTTCTCCATCAGCGTCTTAATTGCGACTATCAGATCCTGAGTTTAGGTAGTTAAGGGTGGTGTAGCCTTAATAACTTGGTGGCAATCACTTAAGGATGGAGATCGGGTCAGGGGACCGCTCCAAAATCAGCAACTCGCGTGGTTCTCGGGGCTTGCTTCATGACCAGCTCTTCAGGGACATAACCGGAGCTTAGCGGAACGGCAGTTTCAGGGATATCAGGCCTATTGCAGTCATGAAACCACTTAGTACTCTTTAAGAAAGCAAGCCTACAAGGACAGCAGAGGAGGAGTTGTTTCAGTGCTGAATTACTGAACCACACGCACAGTATTTGCCTAACCAGCTAGACCCGAATTGCTGTTCAAACAGTGCTTTTCTGCCTGACGTTTGCAATCAGGAAGCTAATTACACTGGATTAGGGTTTTTCTCTTAATTACATGAAAAATTTAGCGCGGCTGATGTTCATGAGGCTGCAGGGGATTAAGGCGGAAGCCATGTGTTTATCTAGAGGTCAATTATGGAAGCGAAAGCAGTAATGTGGTGTAGCTTCGTCTCTCCCATCCGTGGACCCCAGCCTGAACCTATCTCACGATGTTGATTTTGGGCCGTGGGCACGATAAGGGATTAGCTGTGCTGGCTGGTGTGGGAACAAAAGCGGGGGCCTGGGGGGAGAGCTGCCTCCGTCCTTCTGGTTCCGCAGCTCTAGGGCAGATCTGCTCCTCCTCGTCGCGCAGAGGAAACTACAAGCAAAACCTTTCAGCCTGGAACCAGGCGCAGGCTGCTTGGGTCCTGCTGGACTGAGGCGTTCGGCGTTGCTCTGCAGAGTGATGTGCGGATCGTATGCACCAAAATGATCTTCTTCAGTCGTGGCCCCTCTTTCCCTCCCTCCTCCCAGCCTGGGGATGTCTGACGTTGCTGGTACAGTCACGCCGTGTTACCGCAGTGCTGTCGCTGCTCTGGTGTTCGCGTGCCGATGGCATCGGTGGCCTCCGAGGAAAAGCTGCGGCGTCAGCTTCGGTGAGCCGGTGGTATGCCACCGGGGACACTGCGTGCATCAAGCAGCATGGCCTTGGGCACATCCACTCGTCTCCTTTGTGATTATTTTTCGCTGTGAACGAGGTGAGGAGGGAAGTCCGGAGCTCCTTGCCCACCTGTCCCGGGGTGTTGCTGCCAGAACGGGGCTGGGGCTTTGCTCCGGGGGGGCTGCGGCTCGCTGCTGCCCCGCAGGGCTGCGTTACTGCATGCTCGCAGCGTGGTTTGGAGCTGCAAAGGGCTTCGAGTGTTAAACGCGGTTCCTGAGTGTTGATTCCAGCACCATCCTGACTGCTTCAGAGATGACAGGCGGAGCACCAAGCTCCTTCCCGTTCCTCTCCCTCCCCAGCTGAATTTGAGCTTTAACTCTGAATGTGGACATTTGGGGACCAGAGAACTGATCCATCCATCGGCTTCTTGCTTTTCTTCCTCTCCAGCCTGAGGCACAGCAGGGTGCTGCTTTATGCTGTCCCAGGTCTGCGGTGTGTGCCCGGTAGCTGCACCAGCTCTCCCGAGTCGGGGACAGACGGGGACAGACATGTGCGTTGAGCCCAGCAACCTCCCTGCTGTGATCAGGGCAGTGTTCGGCAGCATTACATGTGTTCCATATACAGATTATTCAGAGCCAGTTCATCTGCTTATCTGCTGATTAACTCGGAGATGCTGGAAAGGGCATATGCTGAAGGCTTAGTAAGTTACAGTGCAGGGATGGAAGAGGGTTTTTGTTTGGGTGTTTGGGGTTTTTTTTAATCCTTGAGCTGCCCCAGAATAGCATTTGGGAAGCAGCTCACGGGGGCAAAAGTGGTCTTCCTCGGCACGTGCCGTGCATGCAGGGAACGTGAGCTACCTCAAGCCTCCGTCTGCTGGTGACCCGGAGATCTGAGTGTGAATGAGCAGATAGGAGAGCATAAGGAGAGCTTCAGCTCCCATGGATTTATACTTGTCTGAGTCCTATCAGGAGGCTTTAGTGGTTCCAATACAGGGCCCTGTCTAAGCAAACGTCCTTGAGCAGGGCACCAGCCGGGCTGTTCGTCGTGCCTCTCGCTTCTGCGTCTTGCCTCCCCCATGAAACCACCCCTGGTCCGGCTCCCGTACACCCGGTGGTGAACAAGACCCGGACACGAAGCCTGTATCCCCTGGTAGGTAGCTAAACACCGATCGGCCAAGCTGCCGCGGTGCCCGGGGAAGGGGAGAGAGCCGGGAGCTCTGTCGGCACGGCCGCCCCCGGGAGCCGTGGGGCAGTGCCAGTTTGGCTGTGGCTCTGCCCGTCCTGAAGTGACCTTGCTTGCAAGGCTGTTGCTTTAGTAAAATTCAGCCTCTATACAAACAGCGAGGTCAGCCACTGGCTGGTGAGAGCTTTTGACTCCTTTGTGCTCTCGCCCGTTTCTTAACTAGAAAATACCCGTTTCCTATCCGCACCTCTGCCTGCCCGCTGCGCGTCGGCAGCAAGGTTGTAACCCAGAGGTGCGTGATGTTCCCTGCAGCTGGCCAATGCCTGGGATAGAGCAGCAGGAGCTGTTGGAGAGCCTCCTTTCCTGGGATTTAAGCTAAGCCGCGTGCTCTGTAATTTTCTCACATCCTCTGCCCGACCAAGGTTAGATCTGATCAGTAACACATGACTGGTTCTGCATGCACAAGTGAAACCAAAAATATGCACAGCCTCCTCATTCACCTGATGCTCCCGTCTGACCTAAAGGATTGCAAAACTACCAGGCAGGATTTCTCCACAAGTTTGTAAAACCAAAAGATAACAAAATTTAGACTCTTTTATTTCCTTCTGGGTTTTGGCCTTTAGCGGCTCACAGTTTGGCTTGTGTTGCAGCATTCCCGCGAGCTCTTGGGCATGAAGTCCAAGTCATCTGAAGCATATTACTTACGTGATTTTTTTGAAAAGGAAGGAGAATGATATTTCCTGAGGAAACTTTCTGGTTCCCACCTGATCAGCTGGAAGCCGTGACTTGGGAGAAACAGGGTTTTCATGTGACAATTTTTGACAGTCGTTTAGTTTTTTTCCTCCTTGGGGAGAATCGCGACTCACTGCTGCTCGTTTAGAGCAAACGGCGCGTTAGACAATCTTGTCTAAGTGGCTTTTTATTCCATTTTACATGGCCACTCAAGGTCAACAAACCAAACTAACCAAGACCAATCCCTTCAGCTGTGAAATGTACTGCTGTAGGAGGATGATCGCAGGGAGAGAGCTTGACACCGGGCTGTGGAGGATTATTCAGCTGGAAGGGCACAGGTGAGGTGTGGATAGATAACACAGATACAGTGCTATTTTGGGGACTTTGGCGAAGAGCTGCAAATGGTATGTGACAAGCAATTCTGAGCAGATACCCGGTACCTCCGTCGCCCTAAATAAAACCAGCTCTGTGCTTCCTCTTGTGTTTTCTGTTGGTCACAGAAGACAGGCTTAGCGCTGTGTCCTGTTTTCCTTCACTATGGCTATTGCTTCCTCCCCGAAACGCTGCTCGCAACTCCCTCCGTTGCTAATTGTGTCCTGCAGGCAGCGAACGACGAGGCGTGCCTCTCTTCTGTCCTTGCTCGGGAGTCCCTTCGGGCGCCTGCTAACGCTGAGGCCAGCTGTGGGCTCAGGCCAAAGAGGAGGGAAGAGCCAGGGTATGTCCCAGGCATTTGTAGGGCTGAGGGGCAGAGCGGGGTCAGCCTGTCCTTCTCTGCACAACCAAGGCTCCTGCTGCACCCAGCTAACCCGGCTGTCTGTCGCTGCTAAAGGCTGCTAGTGCCGCGTAGAAGAGGATGGGTTAGGAAAAAAAAAAACCCAAAAACAAACCCTCTGCCTGTTCCTGGAGCTGTCCTCCTCTTTGCTTGCCTGTATTTTCATTTACTTCCCAGCTGTAAGGGAAGGAGCTGGATTAAAGCTCCACGAAGCAGGAGAAGCAGGGGTAAGTCAGGGAAAAAATGGCAGAGACTGAAGGAGCACATTGCAGAAAGGTTAGCGTGCAGTGCCTTGTGATAGAGCAACACCTACCTCGTTCCTTTCTCTTGGAGGCCAGTACTTAGTCTCTTTGATGATTTCCTTGCTCGGTGCCAAAATGTAAAGCCTGCAAGCAGCAAAGTGCTGCTAACTTAATGATTCCCATTTCCCAGAGAAGCACTGAGCCACCTCTTTAAAAATAATATGGGAATGTAGAGGGAGAAGGGTGCTTACTGCTGAACAAAAGCAAGAGGAAGTCATTGCACATTGTGGCTCTTTATTAGAGGACAAATTAGAAGTGAATAGGTTTTGTACCATGCTGCAGACATGCCCCGAGCTGTCCTCCTTCCGGGGAGTAAATCCACAGGATGCTCTCGAGTGTTTCTGCCTTTAATGGGTTGTACTTTGATGCTGGTGGAAGGTGCAAGGCTGATAGCCCTGAACCCCCAACAAGTGCTCCAAAGAAAGAGCGCTACTCCTTTGCAGTGGTCCCTGCCTGGCAGCTTGATCCCTGGAGCCCTCCGAGTTAATAGTCTCTACCTCCTGCTTTTGAATTGGGCCCTCTTCTACGCCGGCTTTCCTGAACAGGAGGGAAGGCAATCTTCTGGGCACTTCATTCAATCATTCTCTTCATCTCACCGCTGTTCTTAGCTCAGCTAGGTCTGGTCTGTGCCGTGCAAGTGGTCGGGTTGCAGCGTGGCTTTGCGTGGATGCGCTGGGGCGTGCTGAGCCTTCCCAAGGGCACAGGGACAGGAAAGAGCATCCCTCCTGATGGCAATCCACCCGAGCGCCGGGGCTCGAGGAAAAGGCAATGCTGCTGATTTAAAGCACCGTCCAAAGCAATATGACCTAGCCAGCCAGCCTACCCAGATTTGATTCTAATGAATCCATCCCCGGAAGAATACTACTTAATTAATTAGCAGCTCATTTGCATGAGGTGGCACATTATTAAAGTTCTGCTGCTGCAAGTAGAGCTGTGACAAGGTGTGAGCTGACAGCTTTTCAAATAAAAAGTCTTTTAAAGGAATGATCTTCCGAACTGGCAGCTTTGTTCTAAACGAGCCTCTCATGCAGTAATAAATTAAAGACATGGGGGCTGCTGATTAGTCTCTGCATGGTGCCTCTGTATCATCCTCCCTGTTTTATCTTGGAGGATCAGCTCTCCAGAAGAGTGGAGGGAGAAGAAGGGTGGAAGAAGGAAATAAAGGCTTAGGGGAGAGAGAGAGAACAGCAAATGGTTGCCCTTAGCCAGGGGACATGTGGGGTTGCTGAAACAGCTGAAATCTTTGGTATAATGGTCTGTTGACTGTGGCTTGAGGTTTAGCACAGAAAGAAGGGTGGATTTTTCTTTGTTTTGGTTTTTTTTTAAACCTGTCTTGCCTTCCCTGTAGATGGGTTCAAACTCTTTGAAATGGTAAGATTGAAAGCATTCCAGGTCTCTCTCCCCTTTAGTTGCATGTCCTGATTCTGGCAGACTTGCAGCCTTCTTGTCTTACAGGGCTAGGAAGAAAGCCTTGCTCGCAGGAACAATTTTCCACCCTTAGCGCTGGAGATGCGGGAAGTGAGAGTTAATTTGGGTTTGTCTGTTTGTTTGCTGGGTCGGCTTTTTTGTTCTTGGCAGCATATATGGGTGCCAGTGCTGCAGATTACAAGCTCCCCCTCCCTGCGGAGCCGCCTGGGACCCCGGGGGGTTTCTCTGTGCTCTTCCCCAATTAGCCCAGTGGTTCCTCTGACTCGTGGTTCCTCTGGGGAGCTGCAGATTCCCAGATTGTGACTTTGAACGCTTAGCTAACATTTCCCAAGCAGAAGAGATGGGAAACACATGTGGGTGTGAAAGACACATACACAGAGACATTTTTGACATGAGTATTGAATTCACAGAAACCTCAGATCTATAAATACTTCGGGTCATGAAGCCTGATCAGAATAAACTCGAGCTTGAACCCAGCCGGGGGGGGGGGGGGG
>JANZLQ010000055.1:1999165-2026610 GCA_026212715.1 Elanus axillaris
GTGGCTGTACAGCTGCCAACCCCACCTTACCTCCCGCTCCCCAGACCCACGGCACGGCACCTTCTTCCCTCTCCCCGTCCCCTTTCGAAGGTATAAACTCAGGCACACAGCCACACAAGCAGGAGGTGTTTGCGGATCCTGGAACTGAGGGATTGTCCGAGTGGAGGGTACCAGCAATTTAATCTATTGGGAGAGGCAAGATCCGAGCAAGGCAGGGACAGAGGAGGTCTGTCTCCTTGCACCTGGAGCTTTCCTTAAGTTCAGGGAGGGGACGGAGGAGGAAAATGTCTCTGAAAAAGTGGATTAGGACTCAGAAAACGTGAGCAGAGAAGGTGGTCTTGGCTTTGCGCTGCCTCGGTGCTTTGTCTGTAGTGTGCCCGGCAGCAGGAGGGAGAAGTTGGGATGCGAGGCTGGGTTTGCTTGGATGGGGTTTTCGTGTCTCTGGAGTTCGAAAGGAAGAGTCAATGCGAACACCAGGACTTTGCAGAGCAGCGTTGCCTGTGCGGCCCTTGCTGGAGGGGAGGGAGGAGCTGTGGGCAGAGTTTGGGTGCTGGCACCAAAGCGCCAGCGACTTACCCGCTGCTCAGTATTGAAATTGAGTCTTCAAGCGGTGTCCAGGGGCAGCACGAGATGAGATGCTGAGATGATGCCAGCGGGCTGCTTGTCGCTGGTCCCACCAGTTCTTTCCCTTCCCAGCCAGATCTGCAGCCCCTTGCTCTGATGGCTGCAGCTGCCCTGCTCTAGGCCCCTCTCTGGCACTTTATTAAAGGAAGATCTGTGTCTGTGGAATTTTAAGGAATGGTCACAGTACTGGTAGGCAACGCTTGAGAAAAGCCCTCTTGGTTGCAATGCAGCTCCAACACCTGTGGGCTAGCCTGGCTCAGTGCAACGAGCTCTTTACCAAACTGATTTTTTTCTCCCCAGCTGATCCTATAGAATTTCGTAAGGGCAACCCCAGCGGGGATTAGGGAGTGTGTTTAATGTTTAGTCAGACAGTGTAATTCTGGAAAGGATGGATTTTCTCCTCCCTCAGAGACCAGATCATTTGGTCTTGAGGAGCTGATTTTCTACAAGCCACTCAGCCTGACAGCATTGCGGCTTTCTGGAGTGAACCCATCTATCGAGGCTTCCCCGTGCTGTCTCTGGGGTAAAAATAAAGGTGATGCCCACCATGACAGATGTATTCTATCCTAATCTGGGAAAACTGCATAAAGAAAATGTGACAGGAGAGGAGGAGACTGAGACACGAAGGAGCCTCCAGGTAATGAAGTTAATTGGATATGCTGATTTGAATTGAATGTGCATGTAAGGGTTGTCGTTAACTTACCCACGGACATATCTATGATTTAAAGGAAAGATACTTAATGGGATTACTGTTTCACTTTAATTTCAGGAGGGAGACTTCCCACGTGGAGAGCAGCGAGCTAAATCACACTCGCGGTGTTCCTGCCTGCAGAAGGTGTGCGCAGGGAAAGCCAGTTCTTTGGGGCTGGGTTTCTCCTCCCGCACATGGAGATGCAGGGAGGGATGCTATCCAGCAGTTCAGACAGGGACCCCATGCATCCCCAGTAGGAGATTCAGATCCTAGGTCTGCTGTGGACTGGCTGAATGATCCTCAGCAAACCACTCGGCTTCCCTGTCGTTTATTAACGACCTGCAAATGGCTCCGACGGAGCCCCCCCAGCACCAAGAGGTAGCTGATGTTAGCAGCGCACTGAGGGAGCCTAAGGGGTACTTTTCTCCCAGAAGAATTTCATATAGGGTCTGAAGGGCTCTTGGAAACTTCCTGTACAGAGATTTGCAAATTCTGTTCTGGCTTGTCCCCTCCTAAAGATTGCCATGCTTTTTTCTCTCTGGCTGCCGGAGGCAGGTGCCAGCATGGGTAACCCTGTAAAGTGATACTGTGAGAAAGAGTGTTTGTGAGGGGGACAGCAAAAGTGGCAGGTCATCCCGTGCATATCACCTCCTTTTTAGTCTGGTGTGAATGGAGAACAGCTCAGTTTAATTAAATTGGATTAGCAAAAGTAAATCCTTTCTGCAAAGGCTATTTGGCAGAAGCCCACACAGAAAATCTGGAGTGATATTTATTTATCTTGTCCTGTCTTTGGGGAGCTTTTGCATTGCTGAGTCTCTTGCTAGTGGAAACTTCTTTTAGTACCAGGTCTTAGTAGGAAAGACCCCAGAGAACCATGGACAGAAAGAGGTAGGGAAAGGCTATTTAAACTATACTGCTCTCCAGCCTGATTCAGAAACCTGCTGCCAGGAACAGTCTTTCTGCTAGATTTCCAGTACTGAAGCGAGAAATCCATCCTAGAGCTTTATGAGAAGCTTTAATGGGGAATGCCCAGGAGCTGAGACGTGCAGACATAAATGGCAGAAAAAGTGGCACTTCTGCGAAGATGCACCTCGGCACTGAAGGCTGCTCCTTGTTCTCTTTGGTTTCTCTTTCAGGCAGTAGATGCAGTAACGCTCCAGTGCGCATTCCCAAAGCTGATACAGTTCTACTCGAAATGTCCATTTTACACAAATGCAATGTTATTTGATAGTATTCACCCTGAAGGGCTAGAAATCCTAGCGTGGAAGGAGCAGTCCTAAAGCTCCAGGGTTGACTGGGCTTTTCACTTCGCTACCATTGCATACAAAGAGAAGCGTGATGGGCCACTGCCTTGTGCCTCCTGACCCAGGGCATCATTTCAGGAGCCCATCCCATGCCTCCACTGGCCATTTCGGGCCACGCGGGACGGCCAGCAGTGAGGTGCTTTGGGACCCACCTCCCATCAGGTGCCTGCGTACGTGGGGAGAAGCTGCAGTTCTTGAGGAGTTAACGGGTGGCCTTGCGTCTAGGATCTGGGATGGGGAGTCAGTCCCTTCATGCGTAGACTTATTCAGCTGTTTTTTCTGGCACCAGGCGTTTCGTCATGAGTCAGCCTCATTGAAACACTCATAATGAAAACAGACAGGTAATTTAATCGTGGAAAGTTCCTACGAAGAGATTCGATGTCTTCTAATGGGAGCCTGCTGGGAGAAACTGGAAGGGAATCCAGATGTACCTTAGCTCCGGCATAGGCTGGGCAAAATGCCTAAGAGAAACTTTAGTACAATAGGTATGGTGGAGCTTCATGTCATATTAGATCCCTGAAGGGCTCCTACACGGGTGCTACACTGCAACATATACGTGACACAATATGGTATTTTGCTAATCTCTTAAGATAACGCGGAGCTTATGCCTGCAGTCTGTATTGTGGGGGCATTAGACACATAAATCTGCACAGCGCCTTTGAAGGGCTGCAGTTCCCTGAATTGAGCAGCATTCTGCTCCGTCACGTGGGGCGTTTCGCTGGCCTGGTGTCCTCCGAGCCAGGGATGATACTTGGAATTGCAGGTTATGTTGTTAGGCTCTTTTCGAGCCACATTTGTCAACACTCATCAAGAGCGATCGAGGAAAGTGCTGTATCGAACGACTTCTCCGACTCACGTCCGAGCGTGCGAGCCAGCGATCCGTCCTCCCGCTGAGGTGGCCGAACACGTCTCTGATCCTGGACACCTCCGCTGTCCATTGCACCGATGTGCTTCTCCCCGTACCCGCCTGTTTCACTGCACTCCCACCCATTCCCACCTGCACCGCTTCCCTCCGTGTCTTTCTCCTAAACCCTTCCCGTGCCCCGTCATCGTGTTGTGAGAGCACAAAACCCGGCAGAGTTAGTGGGATGTAAAGAAACACGACCACCAGCAGCAGCCCAGCCCCATCCCGCTCCTCCCCTCTCCTGCCTCGCTGTGCCTGGAGCCCGGGCTCGGGGATGCTCCCAGACTCGTAGGGTTGGAACCGCGCCGCTGGCCTAGTGCCGGGTCGGTGGTTGTCTGGCACTGGAAGGGCACCCCTAAGTTAGGCAGAGGAATAATTTCTCTCTCCAAACGTCAACAAGAAGCTTCCTGCTGCGGAGATGATACCTTTCTTCTTCCGCGTTCACAGGAATCATCATTTTTCTCTGACATCATCATCTGTTGCCACAGAAACCAAACCCTCGGGAAGAGATGTAGTAGAGCATCCCGGTGGCAGTGGGTGCCTCTCGGGCTCCGGGCTCCCCGGGTGGGAAAAACACACAGCGCAGCAGCGCGTGGGACGGGAGAGCGGCGGGCTCTGAGCCATCCCACCTTGGCAGGCTGGCAGAGAGAGCCCCCGGCTGCTGCTCCTGCCTACGAGGGAGGCAGGAGGGTGCAGGCAGGACCCGGCTCCCTGAGCTGGGCTCCAGCTGTGTCCCGAGACACCCGTGCCAGGCACGGCTCCGAGCACTTGTCCCAGCTGGAGGAGCCATCACGCACATGGCGCTGTCTCCAGCCCAGAGCCGCAATTCCCGGTTGGAATTGGCCTGCACGCGGCTTGTTCAGTGGTATCTCTCTTTATTAGCCCTGTCTGACCTCATTACTAGAAAGAAGCTCAGTTTAACGAGCTGCCGGTGCCCCAAGGGAACTCTGAAAAACAGTTGTTTTTCACAAAGGCTGCTGATCCTTCATGTCCGGCGTTTCCATTCCCGTTTGGCCATTAATCAGGTGTTTGCATGGAAGCGGCTGTGTGTCCCTGACAGCCCAGTGTCCCTGCCATTTATTCCTCAGGTGATTTTGCAGCTTGTCCCTCTGTCCGTGGCGCAGGCTGGTGCGGGAGATGGCAGCGGTGCCTGCGCGCGCGGCGGCTCCGGAGCAGGTCGCTTGGGGTTTGCAACACCCACTGGTCTCGTACTGGTCTCATCCTGCCTCTAGATCTCAGTATTTCACGAAGGGAGTGAAGTGTCCTAGTTAGCACAGGTGCAACTAAAGCAGGATTTGGCTTTCTGCCTTTTGGGGGATTTTCCTTTCTGAAAGTTCAGGGCTTTTGAGCCAGGCTTGGGATGCCTGCTTAATCCTGCCAGAGGCTCCCTGCGTCTGGCTATGGGTGTTAACCCAGAGCACTCAGATTCACACCTGGTGTTCTTTTATATCCCTAAAAACTCAGAAGGTAAGGAGAAAAGAGAGAAATGCAGAAAATAAATGTGTTTGTGTACCCAGCGTGTCTTTACGTGGCGGGAGGCATCAGGGCTCTTTCCAAGAAGAGGATTTATTTGGAGGAGGGTGCAGGGGAGCATCTCTCTTCTATGAGTGTGAAGATATCCTTGTATTTCCAGCTGGGGCAGCACATTTCTCAGATAAATCTTAAGATGCTTAACAACCTGCGCTCTTACCTCCTGGGGGCGTGAACCAGAAAAAAATAGACGTCCCTCTCCACTGCTCCATCCTGTCTCTTCTGAAGGCTTAGACTTCTCCAGAGCCGGTTCTTCGTGCCTCTTCCTCCATACCGCAGCCAGGCAGGGAGTAATCGAGCAGCAAAACGGGATGCGGCAAGACAGCTCGGCATGAGGCTGCAGCAGATGGCATCTTTGTGATAAGAGGTTTTTCCAGGGACGGGCAGTCCCCCGTGCGTCCCTCTCCTCGCCGGGCAGCGCGCACGTGCTGCACAAACACCCTGTGTGCGGAACGCGTTCCTGGCCCCGTCTAAGAGCATCGCTGTCGCTGTGAGCCACGGGGCCGGCAGCGGCTCCACTGAGCCCTTGGCTCGCCTGACTGCTCTCGCCTCCCTGCCTGACGGCTGCCAGTGTTTTCAGCTATGTAGACACCATGTTGCAATCAAATGGCTATCCAAATATGCAAATCCTGGTAGGAAAGACAATGTAAATTGTTTGTTTATCCTCCTTCCTTCCCCTCGCACAGCCCCCAAGGCCATAAATTATTAACTTTGGGAAGAGATGGCATATCCTCAACAGCAGCCGCTCCTGGCAGGGATGGGATTTGTCACAGCTTGGGCAGGTTTTCCTGCAGGAGCAGGCAGTTGTCGTTTGGTGGGGTGGAGGGATACTGGGAAGCCGTCAAACTGAACAGGCTGTGTGGCTGCCATGTTAGCCCTCTGCTCGCCCAGCAGCACGGGCTGGACTGGTTTTGCCTTGCTGAATCCAGCAAATTTGAAAGTAACGGGACCGCAGCAGCATCTCCAAAGTTTTAGGCGGAGGTGGTATTGTAGGAGGCTGCTGTAGCAAGAAGAGGTGATGGAGATTGTCTAAGTCTCATTCTTTATGCGCCCGGAGAAGAAAAAAATCTCTGCTGTCTCTTGGCCTTGTTGTGCTGCCTGTGGAGTCTTGTGGTCCTTCAGGCTTATTTTAGAGAGAATCTAAAAAGTTTACAATCTTGGTTACTCTTGAGTGCCCGTGGTCAGTCACAGCACCCTGGCAGTCTGTGTGCTCCCCTTGCGAGCACAAAACCTTCTTGTCATTTCCCCAGTCCAAAGAGGATTGGGGAAATCACATCAGCTTCAGTGGAGAAGGAACCTTTGCTTTAACTCCTGTGCCCGCACGTTGCTTGCTAGTTCTTTGCTCTGTCGCCATGTTGTGAGCTGAGATTTAGAATTAGATTCCTCTTCCTACCTCCTTCTCCTCCCCTCACCCCCCAGCCCCCCAAATAAAATTGGAATTTGACTGCAATGAAATCACCTGTAATCTGTCTGTGCTTCTTCCAGATCCGAGCAGATGGTCCTCCCCATGGTGGAATTCAGTATGAAATGGTGACGGTTTTCAAGGACGGGAGCCCAGTCCTTCGAGACATGGCCTTCTCCATCGATCAGAAGTATCTGTACGTCATGTCGGAGCGACAGGTAAGGCACCTGCTTCTGTACCTCCGTGGCTGTGGCTTCCTTCCATAAGGAGTGCGTTGCTGGAGTAGACGGAGCTGAGGTGGTGTGTTGAGCCCCATGGGGCTGGGATCAGTACGGGCAGGTGGAGCACCGGTAGAAGCTCATTTTTATCTGCCTCTGACCAGAGATTGTCATCAGCGCACAGGGGAGAGAGTTGTGCCCTCTTACTCTTGTCTGCAGGCACTGGAAACTGAGCTGAGCTGCTGCGGAGGAAATGTGGTTTTGGGCTCTGAACCATCCCTGCCTAGATAACGAGATCCTGAGCCACAAGCATTACAAACTCACGCCCTGCAGCGAGGCTGGCAGGCTGTGGTTTTGCATAGCTTTGTCTGAGCATCCTTTGTGATGGCTTTATTTATCTATTTATTTATTTACTGGTATACCTGAAGCGGCTGCGAGTGCGTGATGCCAGTGCACAGAGGTGGGACCAAGCGTGGTGTGGGTATGTGCTCTGCAAGCAATGTTAGCACTGAGTCTGCGCTGTGCCGTCCATTGCGGTGCCGGTTCTGCTGCCCTCCTGGAGGTGGTGCCCACCCCGGACCAAAAAAGCATAGCCAAAATGATTGTGGTGGGAATTTATGGCTAACGGTCCACGGGAGTCTGTTGCTTAGGGGAGCCAGCACAACGTAAATAGTAATCTGGGACCTTTGGTTCTTCTCCGAGACAAGAAAACACACAAAGTCCCCACCGTTAAGCCAGACTTCAGGGTTCACTGAGTCTGTTGAGCATTTTATTGGCTATTACTCACAACTGTGTAATTCAGATTAATAGAGCTGGTGCCGTGTGGGTGGTGGAGACAGGAGAAAGGTTGCATCTGAAGACGTCTGGATGCTATTAAATTGTTCTGTGTTGAGTTAACCCTCTGGTCACTAAGAGCTTTCTACGTCTGCTGGCAAACAAATATCTGTCCTCCCTCCCACCTGCTCCGAGAGAGATGCTACGGAAAGGTATCAGCGTAAAGTGCTCAAAGATCTACTGATGGAGGTAGAGAGTGAGCAGCTATCGGAACAGCTCACCTTGCCCTAGGGAGCTTACAGCTCCTCCCGAAGCCAGCAAAACTGTTTTGCTAACCTGTAGCAAACCAAAAAAAAGTTGGCAAATACTTAGCTTGGCTATAAAGTTATTTAAAGCCAGGGAATAAACACTTTAGAAGAGTGCAAAGTCTTTTCCCAGCTAAAAAGGCTTAACTGAATGAATCCCTGTGGTTAAAGAAGGCATTATATGCTTGCTGTGGCAACTCAGTGATAGAAACTGCCGCGAACAGTCACAGATTTAGGATCCCATTCCAGCTTGGACTTGGTTTAGATGGTAATAATGAGGATCTATGCAAAGTTTCATAATCAGTTATTTTATAAAATGTTAATGTTGTGGTCATTTTCACCGGGAGCCGTGTGCTGCTCATGCCAGGGAGGAAACGATCCAATGTGTATCTCAGACGGTTTAGGAACTGTTTTCCTTAGGAGGAAAATCCACTGGGAATGCCTCCAACTCATCTTTTATGAGGCGAGAGCATCTTAATATTCATCAAAGTGCTAATTTGCTTAATTGTGAAACAAAAAGATGTGAAGAGAATTAGCAAATAATAGAATATTCCTGGAACATTAATTCCGTTTCCAGCCACGGCTCTGGCAAAGCACTCGCCTTGGAGGAGACTCCAGGACCGGGGGGACGCCGTCGCTCATTACTCGCAGGACTCGCTGTAGGATTTGCCTTTTGCCCTTGCAGAGATGCGTGCTTCGGGTCCGGAAGTCCTGGCATGCCATTACATATGGATTTCGTCAGCTCCTGTGACCCCACTGCCCTAATCCTGGCAATGTGATAGTTCAGCAAAGTGGAGGGGAGAATATATTTTTTCCTGAGTGCTATATAAAAGAGCCTGCTGATTGAAAAGGGGTCAGTACCAAGAGAAGGAGAAAGGTCCAGCAGCTTCAGAGGGCTGAGGCTGTAAATGGTTGGGCAGTGCCCTCAGAAGTACCGAGAATATACAGTAAAAATGTCTACTGAAGTCTGGAAATCTGGAACAAAATGAAATTCTGCCACAGTAAAATGCCATAGAGAGCAGCTGTTCTTAACGTCGCTCTGCTGCCTGTTAACGTGCTGGGGGAGGATTGTCCAGAGCCTGTGATTTTAAATATCTGCTGAGAAAGAAACAGGATACATGCCTATGTCAAAACACATCTTTCAAAACATGGGGTTTTTTTAAATGGAATTCAGCTAAGAAACCTGTGCTCCCTAATACTGATCGGTAGCAGGTGTTGAGCTCTTGCGGCTGTGGTGTCCGGTATAGCCCAGCGATGAGACGTGACGCTCTGTGTTGGACTGTGATTATGCTGAATAAACTGAGATGCGTGGATGCTTCCCAACAAAGAGTAGATGTAACATTTCGGTATGAAGCCCGTCTTCCTTCTGTGCTAGCAGCAGCTAGGATCAGCTTTATGCTGAAATGCGTTAGGGAAAGTAGTCGCTTCATCCTGAAATCTGGAGTTGTGGTTGTAGGCACAGTCCTTCCCCACTCTCCCTGGCTCCTGTCCCAGCTCTGTCTGTGCCTCGCTCCAATTTATCCGCAGTCCTTTTGAGCTCTCCGTGAGCCTTTCATGTTTCATTGCCAACTTCTTCCAAAGCAGAATATTTGACATTTGATTTCACTCCCACAAAGCACAGAAGCAACAGTTGCACAGCCCAGTCTGGGGGAGAGAAGGATAAAGAAACTTTGCTTCCAGCCACTTATTCTGAGTTCTTTAACCACATGATTTAGGAGTGTGTATTAGGAGCTTTTACAGGCTCTCTTCCCACTGCACCTGGTTTCAAATAGCTCTTACAGCGAAAGAGAAATGATTCTGACCCTGACTGTTTAAAGCAGAAATTCATTTCTCAGCATTGCTCTAGCAAGCAAACACCATTTCTGCCCACAAGCTGAGCAAGGCTTGGATAGCGCTCGACGCTGCTGCGATGGAGACGTGTTGCGTTAGCGGAGCTGTGCGAGGTGCCGGGATGGGAACAGGATGGGGGCTGCCAGGTGTCGGCAGAGTTGCGGCATTCCCTCCGACCGAAAGAGCAGGAGGTGCTGCCGGTGGCTCGGCGTTGGGAAGGGCCGGCACGGCTGCGGCGAGAGGACTTGCACCGTGGCTCTTCTCAGCCGGTGCCCAGCGTGAGCTGCTTCTTGTTTTTCACGGGCGGACAAATTGGATGAACCGTTTCTATCGGGCAAAAAAACCCACAAAATAAAATTTTGAAGTGGAATCAGTAGCCTTGCTGTCGTGACAGGCTCGTCGCCGGCTTCGCTGAGCTCCGCTGAGACGGAGAGACGTGAGGGTGCACCCGGGGCTGGGACCCCCAGCGATCACGCAGCAGGCGAGGGGTTAATGGCAACGCGGGGCAAAACCGGTGGCAAATGTCGTGGGGCCTCCAAAGCCCCCAGGTTAAAAAATCTTCCCCTTTTAATGGTGAGCCTGTCATGGAGCCCACACCAGCAACCCCTGCACGTGCAGAAAATCTTCCCTGATTTCTTGCTTTCAGAGGGAAAGGCCGAGGCTTACAGGAAAAGTGCTGGTTATATTGAGAAAAAGCAGCTTTATAATTCAGTCCTGAAGCATTAATTGTCTGTGCGTCAGGGAGACGGTAGGTTTTTTTAATATATGAAAGCTCAGTGCGTTTCAATTAAATAAGCCCTGTAGGACGAGAGGAATTTTATGACTCCAGGGCTTCAACCCCTTTTTGCTGGCCGCGTCTGCTCCCTGTGCAAGTTCAGACTGTTGCAGCGCTGGTTTCACATGCAGCAGGTTTCACTTTGCTCCCACGTACACCTTCAGCCGTCGCGAGCTAACCCGGTGAGAAATGGTGGGCATACTTCAGCACGGAGATTATATAAGCATCAGCAAAATTGGGGCCAAAGATTTTTGCAGCTCTTGATAGAAGAACAAATTTTGTTATTTTTAAACCGAGAGTGAGCGGAGGCTCAATCAAACACATGGCAGGCACCAGGGCAGGGATTGCCGTCTCCAGAAGATTTCACCACCTAATCAAGGGCTATAAACGTGGAATTTAAAACAGCGTGATCAAAACACTCGCAGGGCTTGTTGGAAGGAATATCCTTGCGCTAGTGAAGAGAAACATGGCCCGAGAGATCTCTCCCCTTCCCGAATGCAGAGCTGTCAGCCCTGACTTGCAGAGGGTGCGGGAGGCAGGGATGGGTTGGCATGGGCAGAGCGGCCAGACCTCGGGGCCGGCACTCCCCCTCCTCTCCTTGCCTCTTCCCCACGTTCAGACAGACTCTACAGAGACCTGGTTTTCCTTCTTTATTTTCCAGCACTTTTTTTCAGCTAATGATCTATCGCTTGTTTGTGCTAATCACGTAAAATAGTTTGATGAAGTGCCGAGGTCACGCGATGTGGGTCTGCTCCCCGATGGGTGAAGCAGCACCTTCCTTAATGAGATACCTGGCCAGGACGTTGCAAATGCAAAATTCATCTTCCATAAGCATCCTCCAAAATCCCTGCACATTTCATTGCCTCAGAAACACTGCTGCTCTCAGCTCATCCGTAGTTATTTCGGTGGTTAATTCTGCCACAGGGGGATGATTTCATTCTGGTTTTATACAGCATGTAACAGAACAGCATCCCGCTCTCGACTGGGAACCTCACCGTTCCCGTGGTAGAAATAATAACACATAATCACCCAGTGAAATGCAGATAACGTCAATTAGCACGGCAGAGCTCAGAGGGCCACGGACCTCTGTAGCCTGAGATGTACTGAGGAATCCTTTGCTCCTCCAGCGAGTACCAAATGCTCCGCGGTCGGTCGCTCTGGGTCGGTCGGTCTGCCCGCGTGCGTGCTGCCGAGCCTGCGCGACGCCGAGCCCCTCCGTGCCCATCGCAGGGTAACCTCGCCTTAGGGGGAGGCAAGGGGGGTTTAGAGGGTGCAGGCTGACTTTTTGTTGCTTTTAAGCGAGCGCTCGCTACAGCACCTGAGCGATTTCTCGCGGCCGATGGGACATTTTTATTCCCAGCTGATGTAGTTCAGAGACCCTCATGCAGAGTGTTACGAGCGGAGCTCCCGCCCGTCGCTTGCTGGGAGGCAGCGATGATTAACGCCAGCCCCTAAAGATTCCCCTCATGCCGTGGGGAGACGGGCACGGCAGCGGGGAGGGCAGAGCCGTGTAAGCCGTGGCCCCCCGCCCCGGGATCTGGGATGGGGCCAGCGCTCGCTGCCACGGCTGCGCTGGGGAGGCTTGAAGGGCATTTGGGTGGAAGAGGTGGAAGGGGACGCTTGATGTGCCTCCAGCCGCTTTGTCCCAGCCTGGGCTGTTGAGCGGTGAGGAGCAGCGCTCCAGACACCCTAACCGTGCGTGCGTCGGCGCTGGGGGGCATTGACCAGTATGACCAGTATGACCAGTATCGAGCCGGCTCCGAGCATCTCGTGAGCGTGTGGTCCTGGCCCCTCGCTGGGCGGAGGGAGCGGGCAGCGCTGCCGGAGCTTGCTCAGACCTGTTGCTTTTCCGTCGAGAGAAGTTTCCCCCTCGCTCTTTCCGTATAGATCATTGTGGCTTTAGGTAAAGAAACTGTCTTTTCATCTGCTCTGTTAGCTGTGAAATATTTGCTTTGCAAATGCCCCTGTGTCAGGAGCTGCAGATCTGCAGGAGTCTCTGAGGGTAATTTGTTGCACAGCTCCCTGTCCTGTAACCCCGAGATGTTTAAGTCCTGTGAAAGCTGTTTTGCTTTGGACTGAAATTTCTGGATGCTGATTGAGGGGGAGGCAGGCGGGGGCCGCCCGGATGATTTAGAAGAGGTTGGAATTGGAGTGAGGGCTGAGAAAAACAAGGAAGTCCATCAATTCTGGAGTAGCGAGGCTGTAAATACTGATGGTGGCCTGAAAAGAACTGAGAAAACAAAATAAAAAATGCAAGAGATGTGGATAAAAGGGTCTGGAGTCATCAGGAGGGAAAAAATGAACTGATTAAATTTTTAACTACATTATCTGCTAGTTGAACAGCCAGTTAGCGGGACATAATCTTAGCAAAGTTTGAACCACTGGGACAGGGAAAATGGCTCAGCTGAATCCCACCGGAGGTGTCCAAAATCTTGCCTCCCGTGATCTACTCCTCCCGGCCGTCCTGCACCCTCGGTGTCACCAGCCCGGCCGGGACCTCCCGCTGCTCCAGCGCATCGGGGCGCAGAAACACACTTGCCCAACTGGTGTTCCTCCGCAACGGCTGCCAGAAAGGCACGAAATAGCCATAATAGCTGTCCTCTTCCACCACCACCTGCTCATGCTACGCTCTCCTACAATTCATGAGCTACTGCAGGTTTTTTTCCACTTTCCTCCCTGTAGTCAATTAGGAATAATTAAGAAATTCGGCTAAAAACTTGCCTGAGATCATTAACAATATCTACCTGACAAGAAGGATGTGTTAATTAACATCAATTGACCAAAAAAACCCCAGCCCAGCCAGGTGGGACAGCATGCTGGCTCATTTTCCTGCCCTGCTGGCAGCCCATTTGTCACGCGTGCAGAGCTCTGGCTACGGTGGGGCTGATGTGTCGGTGTCCGGGCTGGTTCCAGTGCGTTCCTCCAGCCCCGCAGCCTGCTGAGATTTATGTACAGACACAAAAAGTTCGAGCAATCAAGGGTGCAGAATTAAGTGCAGAAGTCTTTGAGGTAACAAATACTTGAAACATAAACTTTCCTGGAAGAAGTTGTAAAAAATGCCCCAATGTAAAAATTCACCATCGGCGTCAGTGTTTTGGGTTTTTTTCTCTAAATGAGTTTTATTTTAGGCATTGCTAATATGGTTGTTTTTTTCAAGTGCTTGCTAGGTTTGCTTTCAGGGTTTGTTTGTTTTGCTTTGGTTTTTCTTTGTATTAGTCTATTTTTTCCCCTGCCAGTCACAGCCACAGGGTTCCCATGTGTTTGCTTCTGCATTTGCTTCCCTTTCCAATTCCTTCTCTTCCACAGCCCTATTGTTTAATTTTCAGGCAAGCAACCACAGTCCTGAAATATTTCCAGAACTTCCCTTACGTGCACGTACACAGCCCCCCCCCTCCACCTCCTCCTTCTCAGCGCACGAGTACATCGGGTGTTTGTAAGGGCATAGCTGACATCCTCAATAGCTGCGGGAAGGTTTAACGTCCCTCCAGATTTGATGCCACCACCCCTACTCCATCTTGAGAGCAAGCCGAGGTTTCTGATGCATCTCTGTGGATGACGCTCATGTTCATGGCTGAGTTTGAGCAATGCAGGGAACGCTGCAGAGCTGTGGGCTTGCTGCAGGATTTGCGTGTTTGGACGGACGGACAGACACAGGTCTCCGGTCCTTGATAGGAGTAATGAGAGAGGGAGAGAACTGTATTCCCAAGAGAGAAAATTACTTGAAGGATAAATCTGAAATTTCACACTCGCTGCTCGGCTATGAAATTTAAAAGCAAACCTCAGATTCCTCTTTCTCTCCATTACAGCTTTTTAAACTTTTTTTTCTTCCCCCTTTCCTGTGCTGCTGTAATAGTTTGTCTTCTCAGCAAATGAGTTTGGCGGCTATTCAGCCGGTGAGGAGGGGAATTGTTCGCACCGGGCGCTAACAAAAAAGAAACATAACTCACAATATGGTGAGGGGAGCTATGAAATTGCACAAATTATTCTATTTTATACTTTAATTAGTTTGAATTAGCAATGGGAATAGATGCATAAAATGATCCAGTGAAGGGTGAAATGGAAAAAGGGATACGGTATAGAGTATCACTTTATTATTATGAAGTTTGCAGGAAGTAAGCCCAGGCGATGTGCAAGCACTTGCCCTGCTGAATCCTTCCCCTCTGAGCTCAGACCTGAGGACTCTGCAAGGAAGGACGGCAAGTTGTCTCATGCAGCACTGCCCTTGGAACCAGGCTTTGGATCTGCACCTCGAAGCCTGGAAGGCTCGGGACAATGTGGCACCTTTGCTGGTGGCTCGGAGTGGGACGGGGAGCAGCTAAGAGTCGCCTCCGGCAGTCTTCTCTCCAGGCTTGGCTCCTGGCTCTTCCTTGAACCTCAGTATCGGCATCAGACTGAATTCTGTGGCTCTCAAGGGCCAAAGGATTTAAGAGAGTTCAGAGCCACCCTGAGTCTTAACCTCTGAGCAACCCTTGCCATTTTCTATTTTTCCCCTCAAGCTTCTGAAAAGTTCTGCAGAATCAGACGGACTGGGGTTTGGCTTTCAGTGGTTTTGGTTTCTTTTTTTTTTTTTGTTTCATTTCAGATCGGTTGAGGGAAATACAGCAACGGACACAGATTCCTGTGATAATTTTGAAATGAGCAGGGCTAAAAAATGCAGTCTTAAGTCCCAGCCCAGACCTCTGAATGCACTCAGCCAGTAGGAGCCTTAGGCCAGTCCCACTGGCACAGCTTTAATGCAAACAAGTATTCAGCTTTAAAACCAAATTCCCACCAGACTATTTGAAAAGTTCAGAAATGTGCAGGAAAAAGTTCCTGCAGATTCCAGATAGGTCGAAAATGATGGATGTGTCCCAGGGGAACTGGCCGTAATGGTGTTGCAAGCTGGGACTAAATACAAAAGTTGAGGCTGGTTGCAAAGCAGAAAAACCAACTTTTTGTGGGGTTTGCTCTTGTTTTCCCTCCTCCTTCCCTGGCAGAATATTTCCCCATTAAAACTTTGCTGGAGCAAAACCATTGAGGTTTTCTAGAGCGTGCCGGACCATGGGCATGGAGGAAGGCACGGGGCTTTCCCTGGGAAGCCTGGGACATTTCTGGAGAGCACGCAAGTTCAGCATCCCAGGTGAAAAATCCGGAGCACCAAACCCGGCACAGCTCCTGGCCAGAGCTGTTTCAGCAAGACCCCCCCCAGCCCCGAGGGTCCCCCCAGCCCCGTCCCTGCGCCGTCCTCGGGAGCCACTTGATAACTCGGGTATTTCTGGCCAATGCTAGTGAGGAAAAGGGAGCTCCATTAATAATCTTCTATTTATTTTAGCAGCGCGCAGGAATGTGCCCGGCAGACTAAACACTCCGGCCTCCCCTCTGCGCCGCGGGGCTGGGGGGCTGCGTGCCAGCCCCAGCCGTGCCCAGGGCTGTGCTCGGGACCGAAGGTGAAAAAGAAATCGGTTTTATTGTAATCAAGCTTAGAACACGCTCATTGCACAGGGAGATTGTTGTTTTCCCTCTTTCTTTTTCCTCTGCGCCTACCTGCCTGTTCAGTTATCACAGCTGCCTAATTTTCACTGGCTTCTTTGCAGCAACCACCAGCAGCCTGTGAACGGTTTGCTATCCGCTAACAGATTTATCCTCCCCAAAGCCCTATGAGATGGAGCAGCGGTATCATTTTTTAGATGAGGAATTGAAGCACAGAGATGCTACGTGACCTATCCTAAGTCACACAGGAAATCTATGGCAGAGGAAGAGATGGAACTGAAACCTCCCAAATCCTTAGCCCCATAACAAAGGACCATTCTTCATTTCATCGCTGTTCAGTTCGGTGCTCCGTAGTCACACTGAGGTGAATATAGGAAGAGAAGGCGCTGGTCATGGTTCGCAGTGACAAATAGTTTACAAAGTCTTCATCAGCGTGAGCATCACCTTCCCGGCTGCGGTTAGTCATAGGCACTCTTAGAAATGTCCCTCTAAAAAAATATAACTCTTCATGAACAGGTGATTTCAGTGCACAAAATCGCTTTGAAAGCATTTAACCTTCATCAGTAAATCCCCAAGTGCCTGTCACGAAGGGGGATGCTCCTTGAAGGTGATGCCAGTGCGGTGGAGGCCACGGTGCCACGCAGCTGGCCGGCTCCTCGGGAGCCTGGGGAGCGTGTTCCCATCCTGGCAAAGCAGCTGGAAGTGGCCGTAGCCGGCGGCGTGTTTCCAGGCTTGACTGAGCAATAGGTTGATCGGTCGTGGCAGCCCTCGAGTTTCAAATGAGATTTCGTGTGCATTGCTGCTGCCAAGCTACACCTGTGAATATTAATAGATTCTGGGTTTTTCTTCTTCCCAGACCGGGAACTTTCTCCTCCGAACCTCCTTGAACTCTGGCAGGGCCAAACTGCTGGTTTTGATGGCAAAACCCGAAGCTCAAGTGGGATTTTGCCACTTCTGTCTTGAAGTGCCGATGTTATACAGAGCATCTCCGTAGCTCTGTCCTTCCCCAGTACATACAGTGTCACCGATTTCAGCTGCTCCTTGTCTGTGCAGACAAAGCGGGGTAGAGTATTTTGTGCTTAAAACTAACCTGAGTAGGGGCTCAACCAGTAGATTTCTGCTGTGTTCGTAAAGGGCTGAAGAGAGAGGCAGCGCCGCTCTCTATAATCCGGTCTTCCTACCATGACTGCTCTCCTTTCTTAGACAAAAATTGGAGGTGTTGGGTTTTTTTTTTTAATCTAAGAGGTGGCAGGAAAAGATTATGCTTCAGATGATCGTTATCCTTGAAGTCTGCCGGCTGCAGCCCAGAGGGCTGCTCAGTTGCAGAGGAGTTGGCACAGGCATTTGGAGCGTGCTGGAAGCTGGCATGAAAATACTGCTTTACCCGGCCTTCAGATGGAGCAAAATATTGTTTCAAATGTGTATTACTGAAGTCAAGGCAGCCATGGATGTCACAGTGGAGGAGGAGGAAGGTTTTAAGGCAGCGAGGAAGTCCAGCACGCTGGCATAGCACCAGGCTTGGTTGGCTATAGGAGTATTTTAAGTGATGAGCGCTATTCTGAAGTTGTGCCACCAAAAACAGTGACACATTGCCTCCTCCCCTCCCTGGCTTCACTTCAGAGAGCGTCTCTCCCGTTTCTCTTGCAACACATATTTATCTGCTCTGTGCCCTTATGGCTGTTTAATTAGCATTCATGTTTCCTTTCAAATAGAAATGGAGTTGAGTGCTCGGAGAGAGTGACTTGCATTGCGAGCCCGTCACGTGGGCGGGATGGTGCCTGCTGCTCTCCCGCACGTGGTATTGAAAGGCCTGGAGGAGACCAAATTAGGTTGTCAAGACATCAGGGATGCTTTCAAATAATTGAATTTAAAGACCCATTTGGAATCCTACGCCAGCAGTGGAGAAATAAGAAGATTTGAGTAGTAGAGGGGCCCACAAACAAGACCCAAGCACTACGGGTCTCTTAGCAGCCGAGATGGATGGAAGTGTTGGTGGGGATGGAAGTAAGTGTTGGTGGGGATGGAAGTGCTGGTGGGGATGGAAGTAAGTGTTGGTGGGGATGGAAGGAAGCGTTGGTGGGGATGGAAGGAAGCGTTGGTGGGGATGGAAGTGTTGGTGGGGATGGAAGTAAGTGTTGGTGGGGATGGAAGGAAGCGTTGGTGGGGATGGAAGTAAGTGTTGGTGGGGATGGAAGGAAGCGTTGGTGGGGATGGAAGTGTTGGTGGGCTCCGCCTGGGGACACAGTGACCCAGAAGACCGTCAGAGGCAAGGATGTGCCTTTTGCTCCATTAGTGACACGCTTAACAATCCCGGTCAGTGCTGTGGACTCCAGAGCGCTACCGTGATAGAAATCAAAACCAAAATGGCCAAAGTCAACTGACATTTAAGGTAGAATTTGGTAAAGGCTTGCTGCCTGCCCAGCTGCCAGCTTCTTCTCTTGGTGGTTGTCTGGGCAAAGGCTGTGTGACGGTGTCAGCCCCTGGCAGACCCAGCTGTGCTGGACATGCACTACACACGCGAGCATCTCCCATCGAGCCTGCCGTAATAAGAATGGTGTTTAGCACTGCTGTTCGTGAATGATATTTTCATTGTCTCCTAACAAGCCGCAGTTGTTGCAAGCTTTTTTCCATCCTTTTAAGAAGTGACTCACAGGCAGGCAACTGTCAGTGTCTTGGGTGCTATTAATATCTCCCCAAGAACACGATGATAAGTGGTTTTTTTTATTATTTGGGGAGGAATCAGAGGGGAGGATGGGTGTTGAAAAATAACTCCTCCTTGTGTGGCTGGGCCTTTGTGTGAGCAAGCCGACAGTCCTGCCCACAAAAAGAATTTGCTTAAAAACCTTCTGTCCAAAAAGAGCTGACCACGCTAGAATAGCATTGTTGGAGAAACTGTGCCAGAAACAGCATTACTGTGACTGTGGAGAGAAGCGTGCAAACTCCAGTTGTTAGTCAAAGGCTGGATTTTTCCACTTCAGGTCTTTGCTTTCGGTGCGCATGGTCCAGGCTGGTGGCCTGGGACCCAGCTCAGTCCCTATCATCTCATCCAAGCAGGGTGCCGGAGGAAGTGTCAAACCTGTGGGAGAAGCATCCCCGTAAGGCAGCAGCGTGGCATCGGGGGGGTGTGGGTTTAGGCTTTGTCTACCTGTGGGTTTGCCACAGCAGAAGATGCTCCATTCCAGAAAAACTGCATCCCAGCCAGCGAAGGACCTTGATCCATCGAAGTGCATAAGGGGATGACGGCTGGCTGAGGGCTCTCCCTGTCCTCGCAGGGGTGCAGTGGGGCTTGGGACCACAGTTCCACCTGCCACCACCCCACAAGCAGAGAGACCCCCCCCCGAAACAGCCCCTGGTCCCCTCCTGTGATGTGCTCAGGGGTGGGGGACTGCAGCAGTGTACGGGAGCGGTGGAGGGAGAGGTGAGAATGTCATTTAGATCCCAGCTGGCAATTTCCTATCCTTTCCTAATGGACTGAACGTGGTCCCCATAACTACAAATTTTCCTGGCTTGGGTCAGTTGAAATTGGAGACTTAATGCTATAGAAAGGCAGGTTTTTATTTTATTTTTGCACTCTGTGTAATCACATTGATGTCAGCAGTGTAACAGTCTTGAATTATGGGTGACCAGAGAAAAAGAAGGCATCTCCTTAGCTCCCTGCTGTTACTGTCTTTGGGTGCAGAGCAAAATGTGTAGGCTCCAGGCTAGATTGTGTAAATCTCGTTAGAAAGCCATTCCCAGCTAATGAAACCCTGGGAGAGAGGGATTTGGCTTCCCAGCCTTCAGCCTTATAGCAAAGGCTGGAATAAATCCATCTTCAGTTATGTGTAGGCTGTTCTCCCCTCTCCCCCATTGCGAGTGTGTATTTATTGGTGGAGTCGAGATATCATCGTCGTCATTTGAGATCAGCCGCAGGTCAGCAATTTGTTGCATCTGCACCTGAATGATTTCAAGTGACAATTATCTTCTCTTAAAAAAAAAAAAAAAAAAACAACAGTAGTGTGCAAAGAAATCTCACCTGGTCTTTAATCCTTCTATGGAAATGGTGAAGAGACATGTAAATAATTATACCTCCCCCACTGCGAGCCCGCTCTGCAGCTTGCTTGGCAGTATGTATTAATTCAAGAGGCCAGAGCTGTTAAGGAAAGCTGTTGAAACGAAGTATCTGAGATAAATGCATCTCATCTTTCCCTGTTTGTGTAGGCTGAGAATGTGCCTGCCAGAGCCATAGATCCCACTTGGGGTCATGTTTGTTTGGCTGCGACTCTGTTGCTCTAAGCATGGGTTTACCAGCTCCTACTGCGTGAAATACGATTGTCTTTGTCTTCCTTTGCTTGATGGCCATTATGGTGTTTGCTGAAGTTTTGACTGCATCTGTTGTATCATTGGTCTTATTAATATAAAGACGTAGCAGACGCCTCGTAACGCAGACTCTGGCTTTCAGCTCCGGGATGTGTGCCTGGCCACGTTCCTCCCCTGCAGGTTACGGGGGCAATTTGGAGACCCCAACATCCAGAGCCTGGTGCCATCCACATACCTGCAGCGATCTCTGATCCCTCCAGTTCGAGCCCATCCTTGTACCGTGCCTTCCCTTCCTGTGCAGCATCTCTCTGCAGACGCTGAAGCCGGAGCGTTCATTGCTCTGTTCTCTGTTTTTTCTTGTTTTGTCTGTTTTTTCTCCCTTGCCTTGCCTAATGCATTCACACACAGGGAAGCTTTTCCCCCTCCATGTCTAACTGGTCTAGACCTTGCTCAGGGTTTGCTCTACGTCCTCCGAGTGTCTGTCGGCTTTTGCTGCTGAGGGCAAAGCTCTGGCAAAGTCCGACGAGGACATCCCTGCCCGGACCACGGCACCCCGGGCGTTTGGGCAGCACAAGGGGAATTGCTGTAGGACTCCCTCACTGTGGGCCGGCGCAGGGACTGCCAAAGGAGTTGACGGAGTGTTTCAGGCCATCAGCGTTCGGTAAATACATGCTTGCTTTAATGAAACAAACTTTCTACATTCGAAAACGACCCGGGAAATTTGTTTGTGTAACAAAAGGTGCTGCGGAAGCAAAAAAGCAGGCTGTGCCTGCCGGTCATGGAAGGTGGGAAGCATGTAACCCTCAGTAGGGACTATATGAAACAGTTGAGATGGAAATCCAGCAGCGCAGAAGCATCCAGGCCTTTCTGGGACAGCATGGGCTGCTGGAAGTGTTTGCATTCTTTTGCATTCGCTCTATGTCCTGCCTGTCCCAAAGAATAGAGGGTATCCTGTGCATGTAATGAAGTCTCTGAAGGTTTGAATACTTTTTTTCTTTCCTACTCTAACTAATCCTTTTTAATGCTTTACAGCCTCATGTTCTGTAATTGAGTGCATTTTATTTAGAAAATAACATTTAGTGCCATTTTGGATTTCCAATTATTCTTCAGTCGGACTTTGAGGGCCTAATATCTTTGTCATTTCGATATGCACAAAAGATGGAAACATCAGAGCAGCCAATAGCAAATTATTCCACTACTGATTACTAGGCTTGGGAGTAAAATATGCAAGGCCAAATTTCATCTCAGCATAAATCTATTGAAATGAATTAAAGTATTAAACCAGCACCAAATTTGTCCCGTGGCTTCCAAGGATGCTGGAAGAAATCAGAGCGACCATAGCTGTCAGTGAAAACCACCATGAATGTCTCCTTTTTGCAGCTACTAATGTGAACAGCTCTGGGGTTTCATACGAAATCTCCAGGGTCGATTTGTGCTGCAGCACTGACAGCGCTGACATCTCACCTCTTCAGCTCCCAGTGCACGGCAGAGAGCGAGTCTCTCCCACACGTTTTTTCGGCATGAAAAGCTGCCAGCGCTGGGAAGGGTGGGAAGCTGATAGCTGCCTGTGAGAAGTCAAGGAGCCTCCTCCCTGCTAGGTGACATGGCTCAGTCTGATCATCTCAGGGGCACGTGGAGCGTTTGCAGGCGCTCTGTTTGCTGCATACAGGTAGGAAGCACCAGACTGTCTCTATCCTGCTGTCGGCAGGTTTCTCCAACGACCAGGGAGTCTTTCGAGTGAAGGGAAGGAAAGAGAGTCTGTGACGGTGGAAAAGCCTCCAAAGAATGGAAGCTGCAGCGACGCTGACTGTGTCCGTCTGTTCATGTTCGTCATGGACATTAAGGTCCTTGGCGACACCTTCTGTTACAGGAGGAAAAGATGAGTGCTGTACAAAAGTAAATGTATGTAAATAATGACAAATGTTCTGGTAACTTGTTGCAAAAGGAGAAGCTGCCCGCTTCTACCTAATGGGTGTCCTTCGTACTTGGCGAGGACACAGCGGTTTGATCTGCATCTGGGAGAGCTATAGCGTTAATGCTGGCCTGTGATGAAACAGCTAATTAATGGCATGTGCTGCACTGCCAGAAGAGTGTGTGTGTGTGTGTGTGTGTGTGTGTGTGTGTGTGTGTGTGTTCGGAGAGGGAAGGAAAAGGATCCATGCAGGACTGCTTGCTCCGAGGCTGAGCAGCCCTGCAGCCCGTGCAGGGCTGGTGCTCCAGGCTCAGTCTGTGCCACGAGAGCTGACCGCTTCCAGGAGCTGGAGGCCGTGCCCGCTGCTGTGTGTGGCTCCTCTGTGGGACCCGAAACCAGCCATTTGACTTTTACAGGAGGCGGGGGTTGACCTGAACCTCACTCTGTGCCATCACCCCATCTCCTCCTCCTCCTCCTCGCTCCCTGGGGTTTCCTCCGCAGACTCACCCGACCTGTGCTATCATGCCCCGTCCTTTGCTCGCTGTGTATCTGGGCAGCGGTGCGTCCCTCGAGCTTTCTGCCCTTTCCCCGCGTGCGCGGCTCCCTCCCACGCTGCCCGCAGCACACCTCCTCCTTCCCAGCCGCCCGGCGAGGCAGAGCCGTCCTGTAGCCTTTCACAGCCTAGGAATCAAGACAGAGGAGCGGAGAGGTTCCTCTTTGTCTAAATTTGCTCTTCGAGTCTGAACTATCACTTCAGGGCTCCTCTCTAGCCTTGAGAGAGCAAGTCCGGCACCTTGCTGTGAAGCGAGACACCCAAGGTTACCAGCAACAGAACGTGGGCAGGAGCAGCCCCGGAGGGCAGCTGGCGCTTTGTCTGCGTGCAACCCTACGGGAAAAGTAAAATGCCTTGGTCGGAGTAGGAAATCGGGATAATCCACTTGTATTGTCTTGAGGCTTCAATGCAAACAGTATCTTAAACTCCAGCCCAGCCTGGTCCAGCGGTGGTCTGGGCAGAGGGTGTGCAGGGGCTGCCGGAGTACCTGGCTGTGCCTGGCTCGTGGTGGGAACAAAGGCAACACCACAGAATCACAGAATCCTGGAGCAAACTGCATGGTTCCACAACTCTTTGTTTTCTTCTGTTCTGACGCTTTGCCGTGTTGTCTCCCAAGATGTTCTTTTTGGTAATCACCCCCCTCGCCGGCGTGCCTGTGTGAGATAACGGGGCCGGCATGCTACAACTGCCATGGGACAGTGCTTTTCTTCTTTGGGGGAAAAGGCTTAAAGCTCATTTTCTTTCAGAATTAGAGAGTTTGGGATGTACTTAGGAGGGTTCATTTCTCACACTGGTGGTCAGGTTCCTAAATTATTTTTGACAGCCGTATGTAATGATATACAAATGGGAAAGTGATGGAGTAGCAGAAAATTGACTGGCAAGGACAGCGTAATGTAGTTAGAGAGCAATACTTAGTAAAAAGCCGTGGAGACTACGGCAGTGTTCCTGGAGCAAACAAGTAGTAGGACCATGGTCAGGCCGTGGAAAGAGTAATGATACGACTCTGTGACCTTTAAAGCCCCTACCTAGGGCATTCAGATGCTTTGGATTTTCAAGGCTCTATAGAATTACACAAACTGGTCATGCCTGTGACTTTCCTCCTAGGTTTCTGCAGTATTTAAACAATTTGAAGAACCCTGAAATGGTTCATAAAACGGGGAATCAAGGGTTGCTCGTGTGCCTGCCTTGCAGCGTGCAGCAGACCTTCATGACCGGCTACGGAGAAGAGCCGAGCAGGGTCTGGGATGGCTGTACCGAATCTCCCCCGACACTGCCCCAGAGCTCACCGTCCCCTTGGAAAGGCAACGTCCCGTGGGATGTGGGCGTCCGAGGGATGAGCCCCGCAGCCCTCCCAGCCAGGCTCCCGCTCGCCCAGCCCGGGGTATGTGTGATGCTGTCCCGGGAAAGCAGGCAGAGAGGTAAGCGGGCATCGTAGGAGCTGGAGGGGCTGGAAGCCGTCGTTTTCGGCTCAGCCCATTCTCCGGGCAAAGCTGGTGTTGAATAATAACGTCAGTCACACGCGAGGTGCAGGGCAAAGCTGAGGTTGGGCTATTTAAATGATACTTGCGTGTGCCAAGAAAACAAACAGAAAGGGCCAGTCAAAGCTTTTCAGTGTCATTGACACCCTCGGACGTGCCAAAGTCGGGAACAAAGCCCGCATTGTCGCGGAGCACAGCCTGCGAGTCTGTTCGGAGCGGGCAGATGCGGGGTTGCCCACCCTGCTGTGCCACGGCCAGTTGGCCACGTGGGGTCCCTTTCGAGGTGGGTGGCGAGACATGTCCTCCCGTGCAGCCCTGGGCTTTCTCCTGAGCAAGGAGGGTAAACAAAATGTGGCCTCTGTGTCCCCGTGCGTGCCAGGGGTGGCAAGTGGCCAGGCACTTGAGGGGGGATGCTGTAAGGGCAGGGGTGGGGAGAAGCCGTATGGCAGAGGGAATTCCAGCCCTGCCTCCGTGGCGGGCAGGAGGGGGCTGGCATCGGGACACTGGCCCTGACACAAGGTGCCCCGAGCGGTTTTGGGCAAGTTGCTGCAGAGCTTGTCTGTGTGTCCCTAGAAAGTGCCGGGCAGGCTCTGGAGGAAGAGCGGCAGCCTGGGAATGGACACTCGGAGCTGCTCAGGCCGGGCTGCAGCTCTCGTGCTGCGCCCCATTTTGCTGCTCTCACCGGCGCTAGTCCCTCATCTGTAAACCGAGGATAATGTTTCATCAGCTTCTGGGAGCAGCTGTAGTCTATTATTTTGCGTGTACATGTGTTGCCCATTCCGGCAGGACTACAGCTTCTCTTCAAGCTCCTGGGCACGCCAGAACCGCAGGGAACGCGCTGCCGTTCGGAGGCACCGGGTGTTGGTGACCGTCAGGTGCAGCCTCAGGTCCCTGCACGTTTGGCCGATTTGCTCCATCGCGGTACGTGCAGCCACGGAGGAAGGCAAGGGTTAAGCACGGGGCCCCACTGGAGAGAGGGAAATAACCAGCGTGGCAGGGGAGCGGGAGGGAGCCGTGGGGTCCCTCGCTCTGCAGCGAGCGCTGGGCTCCAGCTGCCTCCCATACATATGCTGCTCATTTTTCATACTGAACACAGCTGCCGCCAGCATCTCTTTCCTACCCCTGTTCCTGCCAGTTTTATGAGAAAAGAATAAAGAGGGGAAACATATAACTGCAGAGGTTCATTTGCCAATTGTCAGGCTGCCGGTGCATCAGAAATAGAGTCATCGGTCTGCTTCCCCCACCGTGCCGGGGCTGCGCAGGCATCTTTTCATTAGCAGCATTATTTATTCATGGCCCTCCCAAGCTGCTCTCCTTTTTGGAAGAAGGGACCTGCTGATGCTCCTGGTTTTTTCCAGGGTGGCTTTGGCCTTGATTAGCTCACTCCGTGTGCGGGTGGGATGGGAGTAGCTGCCTTTCCCGGAGACCTCAGCCTCTACCCGGGGGTGAAGCCCTTCCCTTCCCCGGCAGGCTGCGATCGATCAGATCAGCAAGGGCAGGCGCGGGCGGTGGGGTCTGGCTGATGCCGCCGGCTGCCCCTCTTTCTTCAGTTTGGTAATTAGAAGCTCTCACAGAGAGGGAAGAGAGGTCACGCATGGAGTGGGCCTATTAACCCTGTCCCTTGCCAGCTACCCTGCAGAGAAATGCCCTTGGAGCAGCTGCTCTGGTACGGGCTTCCAGCAGGAAGGCAGCTGCGAGGAGGGAAGATCCCCTTCCACCTCCGCTGCCCCACACACCAGCGGGGATTCGCCTCCCATGGGAGATTTGCAGGTGGAAAACACAACGCTGGGGACTGAATTTTGTCTAGAAGTGTCGGTAGACTTACCTCTTTCGTGCGGCAGTAAGGACCACCGCGGTGGTTCCCTGTGCCCCGTGCCCTGCCAGAGGCAGGAGAGTGAAAGCAGGTCATATACCCACCAGTCCTTCTCCTGGTGCATCCTCACAGATTTTCGGCATTCCCAAGTTGACCTTAATGAACTGCTCTTCTGCAAGTCTGGTCAGTGCCATCTACTTTCAGCCACCTCGGTCAGCGAGTTGCAAGTTTCTGTAGTGGGAGGACCTTCCCCCTCGTTTCCAGACTGCCTAGAAACTTGAGGGCTACCAATTTTCATGCAAGCCAGTTTATTTTGTGGTTTCAGTCAAAGTCCTTTCAACCTCATAGCTTTTCCTAGAGCCAGTCTGTAGGTAGGCTCAGCAGCAGTCTGCAGGATCCCCCTCGCAGTCTGTTGGGTCTATTGCTGTACTGACGCCAGTGATATTTATGGAAATATATGCAGAAGTTCCTCAGGCTCTGATGGAGCAGAAATAGTTTCATGGCATTATTTGCCCAAAATGCCACAGTTTTGAGTGCTGTATCCAGACAGTGAGAAGCTGATGTCAAAGTAACTGTTTACAGCAGGAGCTGATATGGCTTCTAGGGACAAGTGACTTAGCATTGCAGCACTGGGAGCATTAATGCAGCAATTTCGAAGTTTATGTATAAGCTCTGAGCTTATATCACCTCTGCCTTTCATCAAAGCAATGCCATAGCCCCAGAGCTGCTCTTTGATTCCACTTCTCCCATGCAGCAAAACAGCAGCCCAAGGAAAAGCAGGTAAAGATGAAAGCTAAACTCTATGCCCAACCTTCTCTGGCTACAAAAAACATTCCAGCTTTTATTTCAGATAATGGGAGGCCCGTGGTTAGTTTTCCCAGTTTCCCAGGGGCACTTCCAAGCCGCAGGCAGCGGTGTTTGCTCTGCGGTGTGCAAAGGGAGGGGAAGTGGGTGTTTACAGTGCTGACTTGGTGGTGGTGCTGAAAATGAAGTCGTGTCCCAAAGGATGAGAATGTTGTGGGGAAGGTTTGATGGGTGAAAACCACCATGTTGTGACTTCTGACCCACCAAAACCCCTAATTGTGGGTTTAAAGTAAAGCCCAGACCAGCGCTGTTCCTTTTGCCTCTGTCTTGGCAAGTTGCCTTTGGCTTTGAGGGCTCCTATCACTCATCTTGTGGTTAGCTGGTCAGGAATCGCCCTCGTAGTTAGGAAAGGAATGTTAAAGGCCTGTTGTGTAAACCAACCGCTGCCTGAACAGACTTTGTTTTCGATGTAAATCTGCTGCAGGGAATGATTTAACCTTCATTTATTCTTTTTTTTTTATTATTTCATTAAATAAGATTTATACAGGTATAGTATTGGAAAGGTCATCCATCCCCCGAGCTGTGGGAAGAGCTCTGCGCATTCCTCCCTCTTCACTTTCCTCCTTTACCCCTTGTTTCGGGGTGGGAGAGCACAAAGGCTGGGTTTTGTTGCCTTCCTGGAAAGTTAATTTATATCTGCATGGTACACACAACAGCCTCAGCCCTCCTGCCCCCCATTCCCACACTTAATGAATCCCCC
>JANZLQ010000055.1:2035179-2052100 GCA_026212715.1 Elanus axillaris
CTCAAAGCTCCGTCCAACCCGGCCTTGAACACTGCCAGGGATGGGGCAGCCACAACCTCTCTGGGCAACCTGTTCCATTTAAATGCCTTCTGTTCATAATCTTTCTGAACTTCTTCATTTAAACATCTACTTGTGTACTGGAGCAATGCAGGTTTTCTGGCGGTAATTTTTATGAAGGGAGAATTTCAAAGTCATGGGCGTAAGTATCGGAGGGAAAGCAGATGGTTTCTTCTCCTCTGAAGTCCAGCCTTCCTCCAGCCCGCGACCATGGGGCATATCCAAGCAGTCGGGGCTACAGAAGAGCTGACCCAGCGGCACGCTCGGGACTCTGCTGCCCGAACGCTGTGCTTGGCCGGACCGGGTACCCCAGCTCAGCCAGTGCCAGCCCACCCACACGCCTGCGCCAGCTCCGCTTCGGTCACCAAACACTGAACGCTGCGGAGAGGAGAACGGGTGAAGTTCTCTGCCCTGCGTTTTGCAGGCATTACAAAGAAAGGATTGAATGGTCCTATTTGGGCTAGAAACCTGAGACTCTAGGCATTGTTCAGCATTTCTCTGTAATTTTTGAAGAATTATCATGTGGAGAAGCCACAGCTTCTGAGCAGAAAAAGAACCCAAATGCCTAACGTAAAATTATCTGTAACGAACTGTTATTCATATAATTCAAATCCTCTGTTATTTATAGAGCGCTGTGAGAGCATCCAGCTCCTCACAAACATGAAACAAGCCCTGAGCTGCATATAAATCACAGGGACAGATCCTGTCGAGCCTCACATTGTGGGTAAGAGGCAGGGGATCAGCAGTGCCCGATGATTTTGGGGCTGTCCTGACCTCCGGGGTGGGTGAGAGCCATCCCGCCAGCACAGCTCGGTGTGCTGGGCAGCTTTTAGGGGAAACCCAGCGACCTCTCTTGCCGCATCCTGCGGCGGCTGGTGACTCCCATGGGGGCTGCTGAGAGCCACCGCGGCTCCGCGGGCTGCTCGTTCGGTTTGAAAAACATGCCTTCGCTCCCAGGCTTCCATCCAGGAGCAGCGCAGTGTCTGCAGCTCTGGGCTGCACTGGGGAATGGCGGGTCCTTACTGGTGATGGGGTGGGTATGGGCACGGCTGCAGCGCCGGGCAGGGCGCAGGAGCACGGCACACGCCGTCCGAGCCCTGGATCACGGAGGGATCCCTCCCTGATCCCCGGCCCTGGGAGGGAAGAAGCGACGCAGGTAAAATCACGTCACGTGCGGCCACCCCAGTCGAGACAAGACCCCGAGAGGGCACCCTGGATGCTGTTTGCAGCTGAGAATCAAACCCAAGCCCTTTCTTTACACCGCCAAGCCCTTTCTTTATGTCTCTGTGCTATTCCATCACCCTGCATTTCTCTTCTCCGTTTCTGAAGATAGAACTTTACAGCCATCGCAGGCGAAATGCATGCCTGGCGTACCTGACTCTGCCTCTCGCACCCCTCGGTTCCAGCTCCAGGGCTGCCTTGCTCTTAGCATACCCCAAGCTGAGCCCTCTGCCTGTCCCACGGACTTCATCTCGGCGGAAAAAACACCCAGCCCCGTGGATCCACACGCAATTTTTGTTTTAGGAAAAGCTGTTAAGTAGGGCTGAGGAAACAAGAAGAATAGCAGCCCTATTGGTGTCGTGTTTAGAGAGGAACTGGGTTCTCACTGTGTCAACAGCACTTGGCGTGAAAGTGGCCGTTGTTTGGTGAGACACTGCTCCTTTCACCCCGCGCGCCCCAGCTGCTGGGAGCCGGGCGCTGTTTTGACGGACAGAGCGAGTGCAATGCCGACAGTTGTTTTAATTTTCAGCCAGTTGCAGGAATCGCTCCTGGGGCCCAAGGGGAGCGGCCGGCGCTGCAGGGCGGCTGTGCCAGGGACAGCAAGAATTATTTACAGTATTTGATAACAGAAATGTAAATGCCTTGAAGAGGAACGGGCACCGGCAGGAGCAGCGCAGGAGCACCGCGCTGCGGCGTCGGGACAGGAGATGGGAACGTTCCGTGCCCGCCGGCAGTGGCAAGGCATGGGTTGGAAAGGTTAAAGCGGAATTTCTTCACTGCAGTCAAGCAACAAGCCATGGTTAAAGCTTGGTGTCATTTTGGAGCCTTTGGGGTTTTCAGTGCTGTTAAACAGGTCAGGACCATGCTACACCTCAGCATTGCACAGGGACCTTTCGCCTGTGTGATAAGTGCAAGAGGGGGTTTGCAGCAGCGATCTGGGTTGGCGTTCCCTTGTGCGCTTCCCTCTCTCTCCGGCTCTGGCATCTCCTGCCTGGGAGAGGCAGGCAGCCCCCGGGGGGGGGGGGAGTCGTGCCTGGGGTGGCCAAGTCCATGCTAGTGCTGGAAGGGCTCAGGGTGGCCAAGGAGAATTCAAGTGGTGAAATACCCACGTGGGCTAAATAAGCTGCCAACCTGCAAAATCCCAATGAGTTTTCTTCCCTGCCAGCTTTCCTTCCTGAAGCAGCTTTCCCCCCGCAGCAAGCGTAAGATAGCAAACTGTAAATCAGGGAGGAGAGGACGCAGCTTTTGCTGCGGGAGCACCTCTGGGCAGGGAGGTCGGGAAGGTTTCTGGCAAGCTGGCGCCGGCGGTGGGAAGCCGGCCGGGCTCCCGGCTGGGGCTCTGCTGCGCCCGTGATTCACGGCACGGCTGCGCCCGAGGCACGGAGTGACTTCATGACTCGGTCCCCAGTTTTTCCTATTCTTGGCCGGTTTCTGCACGGATGTTGGAACAAATTCGTTTAAGTTTGTGAATCGCTGTTGTGTTACTCGACTCACTGGTGAAGCAGGACCTGGAGCTGCTCTCATTTTGCTTGCCTGCTGTGCGGAGAGGGGCACTGAACCTGTGTGTTTGCTTCCTTTGCAGGTGTCCCGGGTGCCCGTGGAGTCCTGCGAGCAGTACACGACCTGCGGAGAGTGCCTGAGCTCAGGAGACCCCCACTGCGGCTGGTGCACGCTCCACCACATGTAAGTCCAGCCTCGGCCATTTCGTTTGAGCTGCTGGTGGTGACGATAAAAGCACCTTTCAAAGCCACCAAGCGCCTCCCACGCGATCTTTGCAAAAATGAATTAGGTTGAATTTCCTTAGATTCATTCTTCCCTTTCCTGGACATTCCCGGCATTGCAGGATGAATGCCATCGAAAATCCCTGAGCTCCTGTGAAGAGGTAAAGGAAAACAAATTGTTGCTTTAGGAGTGGTGGGTCGCACACCGCACGGAGGGGGTGCCACGGACACGATGGGAAGGCAGAATTGAAACCGATGGGAACGAAGGCCTCGTGTTTTTGCGCAACTCCTGCTTGCCCAAGCTGCAAGTCCCTCCCAGTTAATGGGGCATTTTTAAAGGCAATAGTAGACTTAACTAAATGAGTGGGACTTTGCTTTCAGAGAGGTTACAGCACTGGAACAGAGCCACGCACCAAGCCCTGTTAAATATATCAGGAAGAGGTATTTAAATTCAGCAAGGAAAGGTCGGAGGGTCTGTGCTCCAGCTGTCCCCGATGGGGCAGAGCCGGCAGCGCAGGGCTGGGAGCTGGCAGCTCCTCACGCTCATCAACAGGCACAAAGGGCTAAGGGTGGTGGTTTTTTTTCAGGGGAGCTCCAGGAAACACTCTCTGCATTCAGGAGGTGTCTGTGTCCTTCCTTTCTCTCCCCTGCCATAATAACGATCGCTTCCTAAGGCGGAAGAGGGACCACCAGGCAGAGGCAGACTGGGGGAGGAGGGGGAAGCCTCGAGGAGGCTGGAGGAGAGGAATAGAAATCCCTCCGGCCATGTGCCAGCTTGCAGAGCAGCCCCGCTAAATGCATGGAAATCGGGGCGGAGGCAGAGTTCAGGGACCCGCGCAGCAGCTCTTGGCCACTTGCCTGAGGAGCAGGTGCTGGAGGGGGGTGCAGGGAATGGCAGGCTTCTCCGCAAATCCGGCCTGGATTCGGGACCTGCGGGCTTTGGGGTGCAAACTGGCTCCCCACGGCTCGCTGGGTTTGCAAAGAGTCGTTGCCACGCTTGGGGGGATGCAGGGGAACCATTGCAGCCACTGGCCCGGAGCATCCCGCAGGCTGCACACGGGCAGGGGCTGGGGGCAGTGGCAGAGCAGCCCCCACCAGCGGCACAGTAACACGGGGCACAGGCGTCCTGGGCATCTTTTTTTTCCTAGCTTTTTTCCTTTCAGGTGAGCCTGTCCAGCCCTACAGCTAAGCCACCATATGTGCAGTCGTGTCCGAAAGTCTTTACTGTCACAGCGGCTTTGTCAGAAGGATGTGATTTCCATCCCGGGTGATTCCCATCCCTTTGGCTCTTCCCTTGGGGCAGCCATCCCCGTGTGCGTTTCCAGCAGTTGGGACAAAAGCCACCACAGCCTTTTGAGGGGACGAGGAAGCGAGGAAAAGGGACGTGCTCTTCTCAGCACGTGGCCCCAGCTGCAGGTCTGTAGGTGCTCCCAGGAACCAGCTGTAGGGGCACAGGAGCATCCGCTCACTTGGGGACAGTGGCCTTGGCGTGCGCGGTGCGGCTGAGCCGTGCAGCAGGAGGGGACGGCTGCATCGAGTATCTGTAGGTGTGTGTGTTTGGTGTTGCTCCTCAGACTCCTGCAGCAGCTCCTCTGCAAGGATCACTGAGTGCTTTCCTAATGCTAATGAACTGAATCTTCATAAACCACCTGGGAAGCAGGTAAAGGTTGTTATCTTCATTTTGCAGAGAGAAAACCCTCAATGTCAGGAGGAGAGAAAAGTGTCATTTCCTCTGCCCTTTTGGCTGTGACATTTCGGCATTAACCTATTACCAGCAAGAGTTTCTTCCCTAATGGTATTTCTCAACTCTCCCTGTGAGCATCTGCGCTTTCCTGGCCTGCTTGGAGCAAGGATCATTTTTTTTAGCTTTTGTCTTAGGCTGTAAATAATTGAGTTTATCTTGCTGTTCCTGAAGCCTGTCATATTTGTTTGGAGGCCCCAAGTGCTGGAGTGTTTGTATTTAATTTGTCATCTCTCTCCTCTAATTCTTACATGTCCCTTCGCCAGATGGACCAGCTGCTCCTTTGCTCGGTGGAAGGGTTGCGGGTCAGGGTGTGATGCTCACGCTGTGGTTTCTGAGGGCTGGTGAGAGGGGTGAGGGGCAGAAGAGGAGACATTTTCATCCCCGAAAGAGCAAAAGAGAGACTGGCCACCGGAGCAAGTGTGGGTATGGTAAATGCCAGCGCTGAGTCTTGGTCGGGGATAGAAATCCAGTTGTTTCTCCCCACTGCTCGTTGTGGGGTTTTCCTCCTCAGGTTTGGGGTCTGTGTTCTGGGGGTACCGAGACCCCCGGGCAGCTCCGGGAATCTCTGTGCAAGAGCTGTGCCCTGCGGAGGAGCAGGGCAGGCCAGCCCGCAAGGCAGCTCCTCTCTTGGCATCCACCTTTGCCGTTGCCAGAGGTTTAGCTGAGAGCATGGACCTGCAGGTGCTGAGCTATCAGGGAGCCAGAAAAACCCCCAGAATTTTGCACGGTGTGTTGGATGTCTGAACAGGTACGGGTGTGAGATAGGTGGACAGACCACTGCCCCTTTCCAGGTGGCATCAGGCAGTGTGTCCCGCCTTCCATGCCACCAGCCAGAGAGGGATAATAAAGGAAAAGCAAAAGGATCTGAGTTGTCCTGGGATCAGTTTTCATTATCCGAAAGCACATAAAGCTTTCCTTGTGTGCTCGTTGTGTATTACTGTCTCTTAGAGGCCCGAGTCAGGGCTTAAGGCTCTGCTGCACAGCAGGGTGCTTGCATGCATGTTGTGCGTCCTAAGAATTTAAGGATAGCGATAGCGGTGATGCTCATGAATGAGCTATCTGTGAGGATTCATTCGGCGAGCTCTGGAAGCAGGAGTCGGGTAGCTCTAGCGATGAACCTGAACCCACCAGCCGAGGGCTGGGTGCAGGCGCCGAACCAGACCCGTAACCCCTACCCTAAGCGAGGTGCTCGACGGGGTGCTGGCCGTGGGCAGCGCACGCCTTGCGGCGGGCTTCGAGGAATCCTGGACGCGGGACCTCTGGGAAGGTGCTGAAAACCAGCAAGAAGGGAAAGGTGCTCGTCCTTCTGCGGAAATCCTCTGCTCGCCTGCGGACGCCGGAGCAGCAGCGCCGATGGCTGGGCAGCCCGGCCCTGCTCCGCGCGTCCGCTCTGTCCTCCCAGCCCGGGTTGTCCGTCCTCTGCATGTGGGAGCAGGATGCTTTGCTCCTCCTCTTCTGCCAACGGTGCTCTTTGGGAGCAAGCAGAGGCCTCAAGGAGATTGTTAAAGAGTCTCTTCAGCCCAGTGGGATTTGAAACCCGCAAGACTTCCATATGCTGCTCTCTGCAAGTGTGTTATTGTCTACAGACCTATTTATCTCTGTTAGGGCTGTTGCCATAAATAGTATGATAAAAAAGAGCCATTCCACTGAGTCAATGAGATAAAGGCTCCAGTCAAGAGCTCACTTTAAAGCTATCTTACAGATTCACTTAAACCTCAATAATTCTTCCTTTGGCAGCATTCATATTTAGCTCCATTATACTCCCCCCAAAAAGCTAAAAAAAGCAAGAGGGTGAGGAGAACAGCACCAGTGTTTGCCGGGGATCACACGGGTGGTTTGGAAAGGGAAAGTCTGAACTCCGCTTTTCTTAATCAAAAGCAAAGAGCCTCACGGGGAGGATGACGGTCCAACTCTTCCAGAGCGGGAAGCCCTGGTTTTGCCAGGCACTTGTCAGCTGGTCAGAGCTAGACGTGCATGGTGAAATTCAGCCTCTGCGTGGGCAGGAGGTGTTTCTGCTGGTGCATGTGTGTGTCTGGGACGGCCCCAGCTGCTCCACAGGGAACCGGGAAAACAAGCAGTCTGACAGCAGCACCTTATAAATTCAAGCAACATAAACACTCAAGTAACTGTCAGAAAGGCACTTGCTGGTGGCATGTGGGGCTGGTGACAGCATCTCGATCCTCTGACCTTTGTGCCACCACTTGAAATAGGGTCCAAGATCAGCAATGAGTGCAAAGCGATAAAGTTTGCTGATAGCTTATTAAGACCATTAACACCAAAAGGGCCGGTATGTTGTCTGTGCCCAGGGAGGGGGGGTTGGAAGAAAAGGATTTTCCCCAAATGACATAAAATAGAAAATCAGTGAGGGATGCCAGTGCTGTGCTGCTGTCTCTGATACCTGGTTTGAAACACTGATAATTCCTCCTTGGTTTCCCAGTGGGCACTCCTCTACCTGCTGGAAGTCACTGAATTTCACTCCACTCCAAGGATACCTGCAATAGAAAACCAGGGATAACGAGCCATCCTGGAGCACACGGCATGCTAGGAGGCTTGCATTCCTGATGCTGGGAATGGGGAAGAGCTGGGAGCCCGAGGCGTGCAAACTGGCCGGCAGCCGCCGGAGAGGAAGGTCCCATTCCTGGCCCTGCCGCACGCCTCAGCTCCAGGAGGAGACGATTAATGACCTATGTGGTCTTGTTTTAATTAGAATGGAGGCATCATCTTGTTACTGCCTGTTATTGCTCTGCAGTTTAGTTTCTGTGCAGATTATGAATTTATGGCTTGCAGGGGCCCCGGCCGAGCAGCGGCAGAGTGCCTGGCTCACCCCGCACCCCCGGCGCCCGCAGTTGCCGCTGATGGCGACGGGACTCAGCAGCACTGGATTATGTCCCCGTGCAGGCGGGGCTGGGAATTCCTCCTGAGATACTTGCAGTTTGTCTTTCCTCTGACCACAGAATTTTTTTTCAGTGACCTTTGATCCTAACCTGGAGGATGTGCCGGTGCGGAGCATTACCCCCGGTCCTGCTGCTAACTCCCCCTTCCCCTGGTCAAGGCTCTGCCCTCCCGGTTAGCTCACCCCTGGGCAGCGGTAGCACCTTGTGCTGTTTGACATCTTCCCCAGGTTCTTTTTGCCCTCTGATGTGTGCTCCTGTGTGGCAGGTGCTCCCCGAGGGACAGCTGCGAGCGAGCAGACGAGCCGTACCGATTTGCAGGCAGCATCAGCCAGTGCATGAGCATCACCGTGCAGCCCAGCAGCATCTCCGTCTCTGAGCACAGCCTCCCGGTAGGTGCTGCCGGCAAGCGGGGAGGGGTAGAACCCTTGGGGAGAAGCACTTCCAGCGCTTTCCAGGTTTGCCGGGGACAGTCCGTTCTCCAGCCTTTCTCTCTTCCCATCGGCACAAATGTTTTCTCATGAAGTCAGGCTCGCAGAGGGACTGGGGAGGAAAGGGGTCATCCGAGCCAGCAAAGAAGGGGGTGGGGATGGCAGAAACAAATTCCCCTTCCCCTTGGGCCTCAGCTCACATTTCTCTTGGTCCGGTTTCATTAGCTGTTGAAAGGAAAGGCTTTGTTTCCCAAAAACCTCATCTGTGAGCCATGCTCAGGCCTGGCTCTCTGAAGCATCCCAGCTGTTGCTCTCCGAGCCCCCCAGCACCCCGTGGCAGCTGGCCTTGCTGCAGCCCCTTCCCGCTGCCCCCCCCCCAGGGCCGGCTGCCCCCCGAAGTGGCATGGGGCTGTCGGGAGGCCACTCGCCCCTTCAGGCACTGGTTTGCCACGGGGATGGTCCCCCTTCGTGATGGAATCAGTGGGGACTTGCTGGTTTCTGTTGGCCACGCGTGTCCAGAGGGACAAAAAAACTACGGTCGCCCATCTCTCCTGAACTGCGGGACCCAAAGGCTCAGCGAGGTGGTTTTGTGCAGGGAAAGAACCTGCGTGCTTGGCTTTCTTCTTCCTCCTCTGCTTCCCATGAAAGGGCAGCTGGCCACCTCCTGGGGGCAGACGGGTAATTGAAGGGGGTCAGTATTGAATGGGAAAACAGCAGGTATTGAAAATAGAAAGGCAACTCAGGCAGCTCGGCCCGCTAACAGGTTGCTGGCCGTGTTTTGTTTCCCCTCTGCCCCTCCTCAACCCGACTGCAGCTCAGCCTGCTGGTGAGCGATGCTCCGGACCTGACGGCTGGAGTCACCTGCCTCTTCGGAAACCTGACGGAGGTGGAAGGGCAGGTTTCAGGCAGCCGGGTTGTGTGTGTTTCACCGGCAGCAAAAGATGTTCCTGCCATACCTGTGGATCAGGGTAAGTAACTGACTTCTGGACAGCAATATGACATCTGTGCCGCCAGAAAGTGCAGTGTAGGTTTGGAAATATCTGCCTGGCGGAGCAGACCCTTTGGGGATGCTGCTGGAGAAATTCATGCTTCTGTCAAACACCATTGAACGCTGGGAGCAGGCAGCACCATGTGCTTGCCCTGTCCTTGCACCCTTCCTTGCGCTGCCAGACAGCTCCCCAGGACAGGACAGGAGCCTTCTGTCCCCCCCCCGGGTGGCTCATGAGTGGGGCAGGGACTCGCATTCTTGCCATGCCGGGTGGATCTGGAGAGCGGGAGCCCTCCCCTCCGCCTGGCTCAGGACCCACAAGTAAGCGGATGCGGTTTCTATTCTTCAGTCCTGATCTTTGGGTTGTTTCTTCATTAATGTCACTGCTGTCATATTTTTTTCTTCCCATAACCAAAATGCTACTTGCTTAAAACCCATTTGCTCCTTGGCATCCTTCCAGGTGTCAACTGTGCTTCCCTGCTGATATCTTTGTATTTCTAAGGCATTGTATGGAGCCTGAGACTTGGTAAATGCTGGAGGCCGAGAGCTGCCGTTGTAGCAGGGCTAGCATAGACTTACTTACCCACAGCAGCTCCAGAAGAGCAATCTGCTCTTAATTAACCCAGTGCTGAGGCTCCTAAAGAGCTTCACTAATGCCCTCGTTTCCAGCATTGTCTCCTGCTCTAGTCTTGGGCTGCTTCTCAGAGTAGACTGAATTAGTGTTTTTATACTGGAGACAGAATCCTTTAGGGAATAGGATGGGATTCCAACATCATTTCACTGTGACCCAAGGCAGCGTTTAGACCCCATGTCTCCAAAACATTTTGCCATCAAGCCTGAAGTGGTTTGGAGGCATTGCCCGAGACAGCCAGCCTGGCACCCTAGGGTGCTCGAAGGCCGGGTCCGGCCAGGGGGATGCTCAGCCCCCAGCTTGGGGAACTGCTGCAGGCTCACCGCAGGTGGGGGCCCTGACGCCTGGGCAGTAGGGAGACGAAAGCAACCTGCCTTCCACCTTCTACCCCAGAAGCAGGTGGCTCAGCACGCTGGCAGGCGCGGAGCGGGTGCCCCCGCGTCTGCTGTCGCTCCCTTCGTTACCGCTGCCGGGACTGATGAGCTCTGGTTTGCATCCCCAGACTGGTTCGGCGTGGTGCTGCAGCTGAAGTCACGGGAGACGGAGAGGACGTTTGTCAGCACGGAGTTCAAGTTCTACAACTGCAGTGCCCACCAGCTGTGAGTGCTCCCTGCCTGTCCCCGAGTGAAGCCAAACACCGGCCTGGAAAAAGAGAGAGGGCTGGGAAAAGGATGCTGGGCTCCACGACCAGCCGGTGGGGGTTATCAGGCTGCTTGGTTCAGCCAGCAGACACGTGAGGTAGAAGGGGAGCCCACCGGTCCCCGTCTTCTCTAAACTTCTCTGGGTGCATGTGGAGCTTTCTCTGCCTTGTGAGATGCAGGCAGAGTGAGCCTGGAAAAAAAAAAAAAATAAAAAACCTCAACCTGCTGGTGCCCCCAAGCTGTGCGATCCAGCAACTGTGAACTCGGATGCGGCTCCACGGGCAGCTGGCGAAGGCAGAGCAGAGGGGTCAGGGTAGGTGGGCTGCAGGCAGCGGGGAGGGGGGCTGCAGGCAGCCGGAGGAGGCAGAGCCCTTCCACTCTGCACCGGCCGGGAGAGGAGGGTGCTGGCTGCTGCCAGGATGCTCCACGGGGCGAGAGAGGAGGACACGACTGCCGGAGGGACTGGCTGGGAAGCGTCCAGCCCTGGGGTATGAGGAGCGGGGTTGTGTTTTAGATGGGGCAAGCGAGGAGCCCCCCTGCAGCCTGCCTGCCCTCGGAGCCGGGCAGAGCACCCGAGAGCCTGATGCTCAGGCGCGTGGCAGGCGCAGCGGGCTGCTCCGCAGAGGGCTGGGGGGGCTCAGCGCTGCTGACGGTCGTGGAAACATATCCCCCACGGGCACATCGGCCTCTGGAAGGTGGCACGCAGCTGGCTGGCCTTAAAAGCATGTTTACAAACCTGAAGCGTTTATAGATTTCTCTCTGGAAACAAAGCAAGCTCCAAAGCACCAAAACGAAACGTGGGCAGGAGCTGCTAGAATTTGGATAGTGAACGGCAGGCCTGACCCGTGGGGCTGGGCGGCATCTGCTGTGGCAGGGCTCAGCTGCCACCTTTGCTCCGAGAGCGTGATCCATTGCTCGAGCTGGCTGCTGGGAGTCAAGAAGTGCCAGCACAGAGTCACTCCCAATCTTTCTGCACTGGATTTGAAGCCTCGAGCTACGGGGCCCTCCCTGCTGCACTTGGAAGGGGATTGCATGCGCTGATGAGCTTGACTGGCCTGCATTTTTTTCTAAGCATGCATTCTTTTTTTTATTTATTTTGTTTTGAGCTGAAGCACAGAGCAGAGGTACCCCGATAAAAGGAGGCCTGGGAGTCCTTCTGTATCCATTACCCCAAGGATCCTGCTTCCTGCTGTGCTACCCCTCGTGCACAGGTCTGTCCTTACGTCCTTGTCCCGCAGCCAGGCTGTCCAGCGCCAGCCTCCCCTCCAGCCGCAAGAACTTGCAGTCCTTCCAGCGGTTCCTCTGCATTCTGGTGGTTTTGAATTTGCATGAGGGATGGCATCCCAGGGACCCCTATTTTCACTTAGGAGCTGAGGTCTGAATGAGGAGAGGCTATGCGTCTTTTCTGGCCTGTCATTTGGCTTCATCTGACCATGCCTTTCTACCAGCTTGTGTTTGGAGATAAAGTGCTAACGCGGTGGTAAATTCTGCAGCACTTACATCATAGCGGACTCGTTATCAGTGAGTTCAACAAGGGCAGGAGCCAGCCTGGCAGGAATGAATCACAGCATGCAAAAAGGAGGAAGGAATACAGGTCTCAGCCGGTGGAGAAGACAGACCTATTGATCCTGAGACTCTTTATTGCAACGGCGAGGGCGTCTAGAGAGAGCAGGGGAGCAGCTGTGCCCTTTGTGGCTGTGCGGCAGCACAAGAAGTGGTTGTGGTGTATGGAGCACGTAGCCCTTGGGAGGTGGCATTAGGCTAAGAGGGGCAGGAGGGGTTTGGGGCTGGACAGGAACATGCTGCTTTTGCAGACTGATTCTGTGAAACCTCCTGTGCTGGATCCAGCTGTCGTCAGCCCACGGGCTGAGATGGTTCAGTGCTCAGGTGTATGAATTCCTGGGTCCCCAGAGAGCTGCAGGTGGGTGAGGGAATGTGGTGGTGGCATCTGTGTAAAGTCCCTTTTCATAAGGGACAGATGAGGTGGAGAGATGCGCTTTCTGAAGCAAAACAGAGACAGTGGTCCTTAAGCAAGCGGAACTGGGATGGAAGAGCAAAGGCAGAGACCTGGTGTCAGTGTCTGAGAGCTCAGGATCCTGCCGGGAGCCCCTCGCCCCACTCAGTCGGGGCTGAGCAGAGCTGAAAGCAGCACCCAGAAAACCAGGGTACCGGGAGAGGTGCGGAACAAAGCCCTTGGCCTGGGGGATCGGAGAGGGGATCGGAGAGGTCCTCCTCCCTCAGACCCAGCGGTGCTGGGGGGAGCAGAGAGCTCCACCGGCACTGGACGGGAAAGCTGGAGACCAGGGCCAGGCCAGGTGAGGGTGGGTGGGAGAAGTGCTACAGGCCAAAACAGAAATAGAAATAGGTCAAACTAACGCGTAATTAAATAAGCTTGCAGCACTTGATATTCTTCCCCAGATTTGCATCTGCATGATGAGAATAAGCTTCTTTGGCTGTTGAGGTCACTACGAATGCATCAGAAGGAAAATACAATGAGTTACTAAAACACGTGTTCTCGTGGCAGCAGCTCTGAGAGGCATTGCCCTGGCACCTCTGCCCAGCTGGCTCTCGAGAGCCTCTGCCCGGAGACCTGCTTTCCTCGTTTTCCAGAGTTTCCTGCCTAAGGCCATGCTCCTGCTTCCCTGGTGATGCTCATCTGTCTGTGCTGACCCTGGGCTCGCTCCAGCGCATCCCTGCCCCAGGCACTGCCCGCTCCAGGCAGCACCACGGTCTCTGGAGCTGCCGGTTACAGAGCTGAATCCCATGGGCACAGCTTATACTTATGCCAGCAGACGGTCACCAAAATGCTGCCACATGGCATGGAGGGTTGGCCTCAGAGATTAAGGAGGTGGTTACTGCAAATATTAGCAGCTGTTACGGACCGTGCATCTAACTGGCAGCCAGTTAGTGTGGAATAAAAACCACCCAGCCAGTTTGCTGGCAGCTGGGCCACCTCATGTCTGAAAAGGGTCTGTGTTCTTTCAAAAACATTTCATAAACAGTTAATTTCTTCCAACGTGACTCAAAAGTGCTTGCTGGACTCTTCGCGCTCCAAGGCTGAACAGAAGTGTTCCCATTGACTTGAAGCATTCCTGACTTGTAAAACAACTCATCCAATTTTTGCCAGGCTTGCCTTGTTTTCCACTTTATAGAATCTAAAAATCAAGTCTGGTGTCTGTGCAATATTGTGCTTTATTTTACGCCAATGCAATGATATGCAATAAATCCCAGCTTGTACTCTATTACTGAATGAATTGGGAGGTTGCTTAAAGACTGTCTTTTGAATGCGTGTTTTTCCCAAAGTTGTTTGTTAACTCTCATTGTATTAAAACATCCCTCCAAAGATACTTCCCCATGAAGGACCCTGAGCCTGGACTTCTGTCTAGGCCTGACTGTTACTGTACAGACCTCCCAAGGGGATAACCTCCTCCGTAACTCCTCCTTCCTCCCCCCAGGTGCCTGTCCTGCGTGAACAGTGCTTTCCGCTGCCACTGGTGCAAGTACCGGAACCTCTGCACCCACGACCCCACCACGTGCTCCTTTCAGGAGGGACGGATCAACGTTTCTGAGGTACGGGATCTAAGTTTCAGCTCTTTCTTTTTTGCTTTTCTATGGCACAATTAGCATACCCAATGCTTATGTGAAGCTTTTTTGACTTTCCGTGCATCAGGGCTCCTCTCTTGGCTGGCATAGAAAAGTGCAGATGCAGCTTTAAAGGAGTGTAGCGAGAAAGCATCGGTCTAGCTAAAGCGATGTGTCTTGACGTGAATGCCAAAGCTGATCCCACCTCTGATACGTGGGCATGCTCAGGTTCAGTAATAACTGTAATTGCTGTATTGCTTTCCTTCGGGGGTCTCACAGATTTCAGCAACTCCACTTTACATACAAGGCGTGCAGAGATTTGCCCGATGGCAAGCAACAAGTCAGGTGCACAGCCTTTGGTGGGACTCATTCAGTGGGTTGTGCTGGCAGGTCTGAAATTTATGGCAGGAGCCTGACTGTAAACTGATTAAGAAGGGAATTACAGATGTGAACAGCCCCAGACTTTGGAAAAGAGAATTGATTCCGGTTCCAGCACTGTGTACCAGGAGCCATCTTTCTTAGCAGTTAATAAAAGGTGTGGAGCTCAAGTCCAAAAACGGTTTTAAGAGCTGGAAGGAGGCATAGCCCATTAACGTCTCCGCCAGACCTTCTGTATGACCCGAGGCAGAGGAATCCATGGAGGAAAGGAGTTTGTTAGCACAAATTCCTGATCAAAGGTTACCACCAACCCCTTAGTCTGGGGTTTCCGCACCTGTTGTCTTGTCGGCTTCCCGTGCTGCTGTCTGCTTCAGATTTGCCAAGTACAGAGCAGATACAGCCTCTGATGCTGGTAGGGTCTTGGTCTTTGCCCTTACTGCCCCTACACGTAGCTATATAGCACCTGAAATGGGTGCAAGTCCTAGAGCTGCAAGGAAAAATAAGGATTTAAAAGGTGCTTTGAAAATCCCAAGTGTCCTGGAAAGTGGGAAGGGCAGCAGTGAGGACATATACAAATATTAGAAAGAGAAAGGAGAGGAAGGTTAGCCAGCATCAAGACAAACCCTTATCAGTGAGTAACGGAGATAGAGAAAAGCAGAAGAGATCAGTCGGTAGAGTAAAACACTGAGCTGTTAAAAAGAAGTGGCTGAAGCTGCCAGGCTGCTGCTAAACCAATAGTAAACTTGAAACTCAACTCCTGGGTCTTTCTGGTTAAAACGCTGCCAGGAGGCACAGAGATAGAAGGCAAGAAACTGCATGTGTACGTACCTCGGTGGGAGTCTGCAAGAGCCAAGGGGTGGGCAGTGTAGCTGGGAGCAGGCGCTGCCTCCTGCCACCTTCAAGGGCGGAGAAGAGGGGCTCACGCAGCAGCCTCAAAGAGCTGCCCCGTGCGGCAAAGGAAGCAAACGCCCAAGGACAAGCATCCACCCTGGGGACAAGCCAAAAGCTTTTTCAGTCCAGTTCAAAGTCAAGAAACTTCCTTTCAAGATAACAAGAGAAAGCAAAAACCTTTGCTTTTCCTTCTCGCGAGTGATGTGGGGGTTTTTCTCCTTCACAGTCAAAGCATCACTGTATTCCCAGGCTTTACAGTTGTAGTTCTCGGGTCTTCAACCCCATGATCTCAGAAGTGTTTGACAAGTCTCGGTAAAGTAGGACAGTCCCATTATCTCTGTTTTTCTCCTGGGAATGCACAGGACTTGCCTGAGATCACATAGAGGGAGCGAGTGGAGGAGTTGGTATCTCTGCCAGTTCCTGCTGGGATCACAGGACCGTCGCGTCTCCAAAGAACTTCCTCTGTCATCTTCATCTTGTAGAGGTTGTTTCTTACCGGGGGATGTTATGTGATATCTAACGCCTTCCTGGTGGTAACTTTTGATGAGGGCTGATGGTAACAATACAAATGTTCCGCTGTTCATCGTGACTTCTCCAAACCTCTGAACATACAGGCAAAACCAGCCACCAAAACCGAATCTGTTTGCTTATTTAAGGCAAATGAACTGCCACTTGCGTACACGATACAGTGCTAATACCTTCATTACGGGCATTTCACGCCAGCTAACGCAAGACATGAAATAAACACCTCATAAAGAGTTTCCTCTCTTAAAACAATTCAGATCACCATGTTCTCATTGTGTCATGGCCTGATGTATTAGCAAAATGTTTGTGCTTTCCTGCCTTCCTAGCAGAGAGTTGGTTGCGTTTGGAGCCGGAGCAGTGCTGCCGGCGCCGCGGTGATAACCGTGGCAGTGCCTCCGCCGCGGAGGGAGCGGCGCCGGCGTGTGCTGCCCTACTTTCAGTCCCATGTGCCTCTTCTCACATAAGATTTGCACACGTGTTCACACGGGGTTGGAAATTTTCTCGTGCCTTTATATTTAATTTAAGAGAAAATATCTTGAATATTCCCTTTTACTCCTGGCCCATCAAAATTTGTGTCCCGGTGGGATTCCATGTGTAACGAACTGCTTTTGATGCTCCTAGGAGTCGTCTGTCTTGAGAAGGGAAAAGAGCTTAAAGCCTCAGCCACTTTACAAAGTGATGGGGGAAAGAAAGCCTTTCTTCGTGAGCTGTACACTTGCTCCTCGCAATCTTCTGGCTGTATTGACCGAGCTAAATGCTGTCTTTTTGCCCTGCGTTCCATGAAAATACAAATGAGAGTAGAAGCCTTTTCTGTCTCTCCGCCTGCCATGTCAACGGGAATTGTTTACTAAAATCTAAGGGCATTGCTCAGCAGTAGACGTGGGTGATGGAGAGGACAGCCTCCGACGATGGGTCGGTGCTTTGTCACAGGGGTAGCGAGTGGCCTGTGAAGCCATCGGTGAGTGTGTCGTGGTTTAACGCCAATGAGCAACTAAACACCAGGCAGCCGCTCACCCCTTCCAGCCCAAAGCAGGATGGGGGAGAAAATCGGGAAAAGAAGTAAAACTCGTGGGCTGAGATAAGAACAGTTTAATAGAGCAGAAAAGAAGAAAGTAATGATAATGATAACAACGCTAATAAAACGACAACAGTAATAGTAAAAGGATTGGAATGTACAAATGGTGCACAGAGTAATTGCTCACCACCCACCGATCGACACC
>JANZLQ010000055.1:2052200-2063992 GCA_026212715.1 Elanus axillaris
CCTCCAGCCTTCTCGCCGGCTGGGCATGAGAAGCTGAAAAATCCTTGACTTAGTCTAAACACCACCCAGCAGCAACCGAAAACATCGGTGTGTTATCAACATTCTTCTCCTACTGAACCCAAAACCCAGCACCGCACCGGCTACTAGGAAGACACTTAACTCTATCCCAGCTGAAACCAGGACAGAGTGATGACCGCAGACATTTGTGATGCTTGAGAAGAGATGCACCCTGAGCCTCAGATCTCTGGTTTGCATCATGCTGTTACATTTGCAAAAGTGAAAACGTATTTTTTGTAGGTGAGGCACGTTTGGTTTGCCGTCATTGGTAGATAAATGCAGAAGCCTCCACAGCCTTTAAGGCAGAGATGTCTTCCAGGACTGAGCTGGCTGTTCTTGATGTCCTCACCTGGTGGGAAGCTTCTGACGTGGGGTAAACCCAACTCTTTTGAGGCCTCTGTTTCCAGGTGGCCAGTTCGCTAGGAGTTAGTAATTAGATAAGCAACTCTATTTTCTCAGTCTTTCCTCAGCCTGAGGTGTCATTTGTCTGCAGAAGGTGCCTGCTTAGACCTTGCTATCCAAAGAGCAATGGGAAGGCAAAGGTCTGGGGCTGGCTTGCGCCCACAAAAGCAGGGTTTCTCCAGGAAGAGGCCTCGTGGGTGTGCGACACCGATTGTCTTGCTTTACAAAGCTTCAGATCAGGCCTTTGGTCTCATTTTAATGTGTCTGACTGAGGTGGTTGGGTCTGTGTGTGTGTGAGGCCATAAGATGCCTCTCTCTAAATGTACAAAACATGCAGATGATGAAGAGGAATGGAGATACATAAATATATTCTTACACCCTATCCCAGTGGAGAGCTAGAATCAAATAAATCCTATTAGTTTCCCAGAAAGTGGGATCCCATCCCTCTTTGATGTCCACTGTGTGCAGATAATGCCATTTCCACGTGTGAGATGCTGAATCAGGGGGATGGAGCATTTCAGATTCTGGGAGTTTAGTGCAGAGACGGATTTTGGCTCTCGTCTGACTCCTTTAAATTCTCATTGCTTTTAGAGCAACACCTTTGCCCCTGGCTGCGCCCTTGGATGCTGAGTGCTGCCTGATGTGCCTTGAAGGAAATAAAACAAAATCAAACCTTCCTCATATCTGTCCTTACAGTCCCCACTGTTGAATATCTGAATGGGAACTATGATGTGTAGGAGATGGCTCAGGGCCACATCCAAGTCAGCAAATGACTTTGCTGGGTCACATCTAACTTCTGGAGAGATGTGTTTGTCTGAAAAAGTACCAATAGTAACAAAAAGCCCAGCTGCAGCAAGATTAACTCATCTCAGTTTGAGAAGATTTGGTTGAGTTTACTGGCAGCACTTTTTTTTATCGGTAGATTTACGGTGTGTATAACCTACAGTGTTTGGTGTTTGGAGGGGCAAAGAGGCACGCAGGGAAGTGCTCTACAGGGCTGCTGGGGACGGGAGCGCTGCCGGGAGCTGGAGGGAGATGTTCCCACCTGTAACCTGGCCGCGTCCAAGGGAATTGCTCCTGTCCTCACCTCTGGTACACGAAGGGTTGTTTGTGGGCGAGAAATAGGCTCTGCAGCCTGCTGTGTTTTGCGTGGCTGTAAATATCACGGTGCTTTGTAAATTAACGGCGAAGACCCGGGTTGCAGCACGCGCATACGGCACGGAGCTCGGGACAAAAGGGCATTGGGTAGGAATTTACCAGTGAGAAAAGTCTCGCTTCAGTTGCCTTTCTTTTCATGTTTGGTTTCCAAGGAGCAAGGTCTGCTCTCCTTTCCAGTAGCATAAATGAGGAATAATGTGTTTCCATGAGTGACGGGGACTGTAATTTATATCATTGGGAACACAACTGTGAGCCAGGGGTTTACATTCATGTGCCAGATTCGTTTATGTTTATAACTTTGAAATGTGTGTAGCAAGTTAACATTTGTGGAGGGGGGTGGGGGTCAGATGAAAAGTATGAAAACATTATATTTTCTTCCATTTGGGCTAAATCCCATAGTCAAAAGAAATGCCTGCCATTTCTAGGCATTCTTTTCCAGATAAGAGCAAGAAGATTTGACCTACTAAACGTGCTCTGTTAAACACAAATAATAACCATGGGTGCTCTGTTCTCCTCCAGAGACAGATGCATCTTGCAGGTCCTTAAGGTATTTACAGACCTTGGAATCTTTGAGGCTAAAAAGTGTTGGAGAAGCATAAAATGTCTTTGTAAATTGTGTGCGATGATACTTCATACGCAGAATATTCCCCGAGAGTCTGTGCCACTCATACGTCGGAGTCTTGTCTTTCTCTAGCAGATCTTCTGATTTGTGTTTATTCTGGTATACAGAAGTCAAGAAGGATAACGAGAGGATTCAGCGTGTGTTTGTTTAGCGAGAGGAGACAATAATGGCCTTTCTAACTCACTGCAGGATTTACTTCTCATGAATTAAAAAACAAAGTAAACTGATTATGGAACAAATTGTATATTCCGCTGGCTGCAGTTCTCCCTTTTAGTCTGTATTTTCTGGCACTAGCACAGGGAAGTGCAGAATCGAGCACCCAGCCCTGAGCCCTACAAACCAGGGATGGTCTCATCACTTACCACCACGAGGGGACCTTTGGCAACAGCCGCAGGGCTCCGATCCCCGCGGCAGGACTGGTGCTGCCAACCGCTTCCCAGTTCATCAGGAAATTCCCATTAAGTGAATAAGCATCAACAGAGGCATTGCTGAAGCTGCCGATATACCCCTAACAAAATAATTTATGTTAGCGCTGACTGGCTTTTAGATCAGGCAGCAGGCGGGAGAGGTGGTGAACGGACAAACCAACCTGCCAGGCTTGATTTCCCAGGGCATCCCAACCTGCCAGGCGTGATTTCCCAGGGCATCCCAACCTGCCAGGCGTGATTTCCAAGGGCATCCTCCCCGCTTCAGCCCTGCGTGTGCAGCGTGGGACCGAGGTCCTGCTGCAGCAGCACCCACGGGACACCCGTCCCCACTCGTGCACGCTCCACGGGAAGGTCTGTGTGTGCAGGGACGCTGGTGTACATCGCTGCGGCAGCGATTGAAAAAAAAATAAAAAATTGAAAAGAAGACCTGAAAGCTGAATGATGAGCCTGGATGGGGAAAAGGCACAAAGAGGGAGGAGAAGGCTTCCAGCGGCGCTTCTGCAAGGCGTGCAGCGTCCGAGCAGCCCCGCACCCTCGGCAAGCCCCTGCGGCTTTTGTGGCTTCACTCGCTCATCTGATAAATTCAGCAGCAGCCGCCAGCAGCAGCGTGGCTCCCCATGAGTGCCCTGGGCTTTCGGTAGCGTGGCATCTTCCTGCGTATCGCTCCATCCCAAAATGTGTATCCCCTTATTAGTGTGATCACTGTAGCTGTCAGCCAGCACAGAGGGATTGCCTTTCTCGGTGTTTCCCCGAGCAGCGTGCACTCACAGGCTGCATGCCTTTTTTTCACCAGAATCCCAGTGTGACATTTTTCTCTCACTGAAACCAAAGGAAAGAAAATCTATTATGTCCTACTCATCTCTAATGACGGCAGAACAATTTTTGCTACCAGCATTTTCAGCACTAGAGAGCAGATTTGAAAACGTAAGTCCTCTCCCATGTCTCTAAAGGAAGAAGCATTTCTTTAACAGTCGTCTCACGAATAGCAGTGGCCAGGAAGGATAATGGTCCATAACATATTCATTATTTTCAGGCCTGTGCACTGAGGTTCTCCCACTGGTGATGTGACTGGAGATTTTTTGGTTTCAATCATAATGCGATAAAAGATTCTGCTGCTCCAGGACGGCTTTCTTCCCGAACATGGGCTTTCCACGGAGATCTGGACCTCTCTGGAGCGGAGGAGCCATTGGTCTCCCGTCGGTCTTCGATATGACTTTGAGTTTAAATGCAAAACCTTAAATGCAGCCAGATCTTGCGTAGAAGGTGGTACACGTGTGCGGTGCGTAACGAGGAGGAAGGAACTTGCGTGCCAAGTCAGCTTGGAAGAGTTGGATGGAAACCACCATGAATCTTAGGAGTTTGCTGGTGGTAGTGTAAAGGCTGAGCTGGGGGTTGGGTCTGTGATACCAGGGTCTGGGGGAACCTCAGAGCTGAGCTTCACAGCGGCATTCCCTTCCAGCCTGTAAACCTGCTCCACTGCTCCACTCTTTCCTTCCCAGCAGAGCCCGCTTTCTGGCTGTTGGAGTTTAAAACCACTCTTGGCTGTTAATCCGTGAAAGTCCCTGTTAGAAGTAAAATAAAAAATATATAAGGAAAAGTGCCACTAAAAAGGTTTATGAGGCAGCAGTTTAAGCTACTGGCTTCTCCAAACTGGGGTAGCATCTGTTTCTCATTTACAACTTGCCTGAGCCAGTAGCGAAACAACATCCCATCAGTCTGGCTGTGAGCTGGAGAGGGAGCGCGGCTTGGCGTGCTTAATGGTCATTAGTGAGAGATGGGGATTTTCTCCCTGGATACACAGTCCTAGCGGGAGCCTGGTAAGGACGGCTCTCATTGCATCGCCATCGGATGATTTACTTTAATTGCTAGGCAGGGTGGCAAAGGGCTTGGGATGCCAGTCTGGGATTTGGCAGAGGGAAGGGAGACGACAGTCCGTTTTTTTCTAAAACTTCTAGTTTAGCTTAGGATTAATCATTTAGTGTCAAATACTTACAGGTACTTAGGTACCTAGTTCCATTAGATCAAAGCAAATTAGAGCTAAACAGAATGTAAATACTTCTGATGGTCAGAGCCTTTGCCTCCGCGTGTTGCAGTTCCCAGTATATAAGTGGAAGAAAAACTGTATCTCCCAGTGTGGTATGAAGAGATAATGTTTAGGACGTTGAGATCTTATGGGAGGAATGTCATACAATTACCAGGCACTGATAGGTCCGGTTTTGCACTTCATCTCAGAGTATCATTTAGACATCTAGTTTGTGCTCATGGGGAACTGGAGGTGTGCTCATCTGTAGGATGATGTTTGCAGGGAGAGTTTCCTTTTGTCTCATATACAGCATCTTGCATAGCAAAGTCTTGAGCTACTGCAGTATTAATGCTTGCTATTAATTCACAATTGCATTATTTTGGCCAGATAGTGGCAGAAGTGGAAAGAAATCACACTTCTCCGTACTTAAGGTTTTAATTGCTGTGCTTAGTTTTCAGACTACATAGTTTTGGAGGCAGCAGCATTTTGCTCTTTTCTTTGCTCCTTTACTGCAATCACACAGATGTTTGAAATATTTTCACATGGCTTTCCATGGAAAATTTAACAGACTGCTTCCAGTTTCATGGTATTTTGTACCCTCAAAAATCAGGCTGTTTTCAGCGACTGAGGAGCTATCCTTACACATTTTCCCGCTGCCTCGAGCTGAGAACTCCTGAGCCTTAAACTTGTTTATAAAGTGACCATCAAGGATGAAATACAGTTCTTCGTGTAGTGAAATTTAGAAAATTCTTTATTTAGTGCCCTTAGGTCAGTTTTGGAAGCCTTTAGGGTTCAGGGAGGAGTCCGTTCCGTTCCCGCAGTGGATGGTAAAGCTCCCTTCATGCTGGCCTCGTACTGCAGGAGGGTTCATTTGCAGCAGTTGTCAGCCAGCCTCGTGCCTGGTGTTACAAGAGCAGGACCTGTTTAATCTCCTCTTTCATGCAAGAGGCTTCAGTTTCTAATCAGGAAAGGCCTGAAGTGAAATTTCTTTGGGCTGTTTTGTCTCAGCCCTCACTCACTCCCTTCTCCTCCTCCGGCCTCCCACTGAGCAGCCTCTCCCTGCTCCTGGAGCTCAGCATCCCTCGCTTTTTCTGGTTGTCTCCCGAAATGCCTTTGCTCTAGCCTGGCAGGGTGATTGATAGTACTGTAAGGCTCTGGCTGTAATATACTTCTGAATTTGCATTTGACTCAGAAAAATGCATTCCTGGAGCAGCTCCCGAGTGCATCCCGGAGGTGCAGAAAGACTTTAATCTGCAGCAGGAGCCCGTTGTTTGGCTCACTGAGCTCGGCTGGGACATCGCCTTCCTCCGGCCCGTGGGGCTGGCGGGGTCCCTGTGCAGGCTGGCAGGCTGGCTTCGCTCTTTCTAGGCTGACGTAAAAAGGCTGAGGGTGCCCGAAGGGCCTGTGTCCAGAAGAGTCGGAGGCTTAAGGGTTTGGAGCCCCGAGGGTGCTGGGAAGAAGGCAGAGACCCAGTGCCTCAGACCCCAGAGCCATCAGAGCTTGTTTGGCATCTTTTGGGCTGGCCTTCCTCCTCGTCCGATGGGCTCTCCAGCGGCAGGAGAGCTGCAGGTGCCCCTGCTTGTTGGTAATTTTGCTGTTTTCGCTGTGCTTGAAGGGATGTGTGGCTCTCCCGGTCACAGCCCAGCATCCACCCCACGGATACGCACTGAGATACGGTTGTACGCAAATTGGTTAGATTTTGTTTCAGTCCTCCCTCCTCTGTGAGAGATCCCTCCTCAGTATTAGCTCTTCAGATCCAGGATGGGCACATTTTTAAAAGCCGTAAGACCTTTTACAAATGCTGTTTGCTGGAAGAGGCTCTGAGTTTATTGCACAAGCCAAACCCTTTGCTACGATTCCTAAAAGGCCAGTTTTGCAGGCTAGACAGAATTTCAGAAGGCCCAGGGAGATCAGGATTAGGGTGCTTAATCCCATCTGTGAAAACCCCATCTCTACTCTTCTGGATACTGACTGCAACCAAATCCTTCCGTCCTTGGATGTCCTCCACCTCCCAGAAGCTCAGAGCAGGGAAAAGGGTTGCTTTTAGGGATAGAAAGGGCAGTTTGGGTCCCGATGCCTTGCCCACCCGGGCAGCCCCCAGCTAAGGAAAAAGCTGTGCGAGCAGCAGCGTGGGACCGTGAGCGTGTCTCAAAAAGGCCAGAGGTGCCGGAGCACGGGAAGGGGTGAGAGCAGATAGAGCAGAAATCAACGTCGCCTCAGAAATTAATGGCATGCTGGCGTAATTTTACTCAGATAAAGCAGAGCGGAACAGTACCTGGGAGCGAGGGGGAAGCACATCCCATGCTGATCAGTCTCGCTCTGAAGCAGGATGCAGCCGAGGGGTGTAAGGAGTGAAATGGGATTAGGAGGAGGCCCAGGGAGTGCGGCGTGTGGCTGGGAGCAGCCCATCGCCCTCCTGGAGCAGCGGGGCTCGGGAGGAGCTGGAGCAGCTGATAACGCGCTGCCGCTGCTGCGGGAGGGCGAGAGCTTGTGGCTCCGCAGATAAAACCCGCGGCGAGCTCAGAGCGGGGAGGATGCCTTCGATTTATTCCCCGAATAGCGGTGTTCCTTCTTCTGCGACGGCGGTGAGAAAATCAGCGCCAGTCCCAGAGCAGGGGGACTGTCATGGGGGTTTCTTTATTTAACCTGCCGCTGCCTAGATGGACTGGGAAGCGGCTGGTGCTTTGCACTGGGGATGTGCCGGGACATCGGCCCCGCCGCCGGAGCAGGCGGGCTGAGACCTGGCCAGACCTGCGGACGCAACCGTCACCACTGTAACCTCCCCCTCTCTTTTATTGCCCCTCAGGACTGTCCCCAGCTCTTCCCCACAGAGGAGATCCTGATCCCGGTGGGAGAGGTGAAACCCATCACGCTGAAGGCGAGAAACTTGCCCCAGCCCCAGTCCGGCCAGCGTGGGTACGAGTGTGTCCTGAGCATCCAGGGTGTGATCCACCGCGTGCCCGCCCTGCGCTTCAACAGCTCCAGCGTCCAGTGCCAGAACAGCTCGGTGAGGCACCCGCAGGGAAACGTGGCAAAAAGGTGCCCAAAATGGGTGTCAGCTCCGAATCGCTGCGAAAGGGGATGGGCTCAGCCACGGGGAGAGTGAAAAATCTTGGAGTTAAACTAATCCTGAATTCCAGGTGGGAACCTGCCATGGGCATGCAAGGTGTTTCATTATAGCACCGGCCAGGAGAAGATCCTTTATCTGGCGGTTCCCTGTCTGACTGCGGGGGGTCAGCGAGGGGAAGGGGAGGAGGAGGGTATGCGATGAAGGTGTTAAGGCAAGGCTAATTCACATGGGGGAGATAAGGCGAATCACAGACCCCTTATCGGGGAGCTGTCAAATTCCAGGTCACGGTAGCTGGATGAATACAGTAATGCTGAAAAGCAGCGTGGTGCAGGGAAGGAGGGGGAAAGGAAAACTGCCAGGGGAGAGAGCACAGCACAGCAGAAAGAGGAAAATTATCTGAATGATGCCACCGGAGAAGCAGGCAGGGGAGGATGGCTCTCCTCCGTAGGACGGGGCATAGCCCTGCCAATGGACCTGGCAGCATTTTACCCCAGAACACCCAAAATCACCGTGGCAGGTACTCGGGGATGCCAAAACATGTATGGCAATTGCAGGCCACCCTCCAAGCCGCAGCCCACGTTTGGGTCTCGCGTGGCACGCTTCGGCTGGAGGGCGGCCAGGGAAGAGCGTGGTCCTTCCCCTCCTCGCTGGGCATTCAGAGAAGTCCATGGGCAAACAGGGCACATTCAGTTTGGTTTAGGCAGCAGAACAGGGTCTCCTTTAATATTCAGTGCAGATGGTCTTAAATTGTTAATGTAGTTTTGAATTTTTAAAAATTTCACTGGATATTTATATATCACTGGCTGTCTTTGGGCCTTGCAGCTCGGTGGATAATAAATGTATAAATACTAGATAGTACTTTTACTATCTAAAGCGATTTATAAACATTAGAGAAGCACGTTTATTCCTGTTAGGCTAATAGGAAGTGGTAGGTAGAGAATGTAAGGACAATTCTGTACTCACAGCTCCATCGCTTGATCTAGTTTCACACCAACTTAGTGAAACGCAAGCAAGGTGAATCAGTACAACCAAATGTAAGTTAAAACTGTACAACTATTGCACAGGGGCAGTCAAAACAGTCTGCTTTGCTTTAATCATCATTCCCTCCTCCCAAAGAGGATGGCAATGTTCACTCACCTTTTTAAGTCTTTTTAGCAGCTCTTGGTTGACTTAAAGGGAGCATCAGAATGAGGCCTCACTGCTGCTAATTGTGATAATGGGAATTTCAGAATACACTGGGAATTCACCTAACGCATCCAGATTCACTCAGCCACGGTCCCCAGGATGTCCATGAGGTGAATAATTCAAGCTAGTGCCATCCTAGACTAGGCTGAAGCGGAGACTGGGAAAGGACCTCTCTGCACCATCTATTTTTTCTCAGCTGTTGCCTATTTCATCAGGCAAAGCTGTGCAGCGTGATTTTTAAGCTCCCAGTCACACTAGGGTGCATGGTGACTGTATAAGATGATAGCCTGAAGGCAGCAGTCCTTCCAGTCTGATTAACCGGAGGGGCTGTATTGATAAGCTAGAGACTGAGCGACAAGAGCAACCACTGTGAGTGGAATAATTAATCTATTACCTCTCACAAGGACTAGATCTGATTTAATTATCTCTTCCTGGTGAGGAGGGAGTCAAGGCAGGACCCTGGAGATGAAGTGTAGAAGTGTGGTGGTTCAGACATCAGTACATGTTTTTAAACAGAGAATAATCACAGTTGCTTTAAAAAAAAAAATCTTCTTTGCCTGTTAGTGTCTCTGATACATCCTCCCAAGCATTTCATTTGCGGTCTTCTCCTTCAGTATCTCTATGATGGGATGGACATCAGCAACTTAGCAGTGGACTTTGCTGTGGTGTGGAATGGGAACTTTGTTATTGACAACCCGGAGAATCTGAAAGGTAATGTCTGCCTGAGTTGTCTTTCAGGTCACAGGAAGGAGGGTGGCGATGGGGCTGGAAAGTGGCTTTTGGGGCAGAGCGGCATCAGCTGCCGTCACTGCGGCTGCAGGCAGAGGCGTTGTGGTCCCGGTGGGTCCTGCTTTGGATGAAAGCAACTCGCTTTGCTCCACGGATAGCGGTGCTCACTGAGCACCGCCGATACAGCCTTGCCTTTGAAAACCACAAGGGCAAGTCTACTCCGTGGCTCATGAAGTCAAAACTCAACGTGTGCCTTTGCTTACAAGTCCAAGAGCAGCTGTAGTCCGTACGAATATTTCCATTCTCGGCTGCGTCCTGACTGCCCGTCCCCTCTTCCCCGCAGTGCACCTCTACAAGTGCGCAGCCCAGCGAGAGAGCTGCGGGCTCTGCCTGAAAGCCGACCCCAAGTTCGAGTGCGGCTGGTGCAGCGGCGAGGCCAAGTGCACGCTGCGGCCGCACTGCAGCTCACCCTCCGCCCAGCCCTGGCTCGACTGGTCCAGCAGGAACGTCAAGTGCTCCAACCCTCGCATCACCGAGGTAAGAGCGCGCGTCTCCGACCCCCTTCTCCTCGCTCCTTCCAAAGCGGATTTGCGTCTGTCTCCCTCTCAACTGAAAACCCACCGTTGTCCATCCGGCGCTGGAGTAACAGGGAATAAAACGCTCCGCTACTTTCTGTGAAATTAATGTGCAGATCCGCCGGCACGTGGCATGGGTGTGCAGCCCACGGCCCCGCCGTGCAGCTGGCAGTCGCCAGCGATGCTACCAGCGTTGGGGTGACCGCTACGGATTGTTGCAAGAATGCTAATTAAACTAGGGAGCTAATTAGTCTATAGTTGATGCTTCTGGTGTTTCTGTTGAGACCACTGAGGGATGCAAAATGTCTCCCAGGAGCATTTTTACCAGTAAAACTGCACTCGGTCTGTTAACATGACTATTAGGAGTGATGCTCCTATCAGGTGGGAATGAAAGAAGATTTTGGTTTCTCACTTAATTAACTTCCCCCAAAAAGCCTCCCTTGCCCTGAGCATGAGTCCATACTGCAGAAGGTGGAGGGCATGGGCGTAAACCAGTGTTGGATCAAAGTAGCCTGTTGCCTTGGTGCTCTCGGCCAGGCAGGAGCCGGGCTTCTCAGCACACAAACTGCCGCCAGCTGAATAAGGTACATTCCACACTCCAATACATGTGGAAGTTTCCTCTTAACTCAGATTACTTTCTACACCAGCTTAGCTAAAGTGGCCCATGCTCAGACCCCTTGGGAAGAAGGCGTCAGCCTCCTTTTTACGGCAGAGGCTGCTGGTGCTGCGTTAGGGCTGGGGCTGACTGCAGGTGGGTGTTGCTGAGGAGTGTCCATCCATTCCGCGGGGATGTTACCAGGCCTTTGGTATTTCTTTCTCAGACCTTCTGCCCAGCGACATTATACCTTTGATGGGCAGGTATTTCTCTTGTGCAGGGTTTTGTAAACTGCAGAGTGGAGCTGGTGAGGCTGCCGAGGGGCAGAGGTGGCGGAGGTGCCGGCTGGGCAGAGACGTGAAAGCGTTAAGAAATGTTGAGAGTCTGTCCTTTCCATCTTTGGTTGATTTGTTTGTTTGGCAAGTCATAGCTATCTTTACGGAGAGATAAAATGAGCCTTAAAGGCTTGCCTAGATATTCACCTTGCCCTGCCAGTAGTCAGAAACCAAAGTTTTCTTATCTGAGTGCTGTCCTGCTTGCGCAAAGTTATGCTACAAGATGCAAGAAGCAAAACAGCCTTTGCCTGAGATCTTCTTCACCGTAAACCGTTCAGACAGTTATAACATTGAAGAAGTCTTAGATTTATTTATTTACCCCTCCTTCAGCTAAGCAGAGAAGGGGAAAAACACTCTGCTCCAGCCACCAAGTGACTTGCATCTAAGCACTGGCAGGCTCTCGCGGCTGGCTGCGGGCATGGCGCTGCCACGGAGTGTTTTATCACTGTCCAACTTGAAAGCAATACTGTTGGTCTCTGTCCAAGGAGAAAAGAGCAGAGCTTTGCTATTACAGATTTCTTGTCTCCACAACCAGGTCTGTGTCTCAGCCTTCAAAGCGGGAAGCGCAGGGTGCCTCGCCAGGGGATGTTTTGAGTCTCAGGAGATTGCCCTG
>JANZLQ010000055.1:2069264-2121311 GCA_026212715.1 Elanus axillaris
TGTCGGGGGGGGGGGGGTTGTTCTGGTGTAGGTGCTGAGGGGTGTGTTGGGGATCATCTGTGCAGGGCAGGAGAGGAGCAGTATGTGATGTCTCCGCTTGGGTTGTCTAATCTCTCCTGCTGGGAACCAGGATGGCATCCTGTGTAGTAGGGCCGTGGCTGCTTGCGGTGAGTGGTGGGGAGCCCAGGCCCCGTGAGTGATCCCAGCAGCACGGACCTGCCGCAGCTTCGGGAGCAGCTGAAAGCAGTTGTCTGCTGGTAGTGAAATCCATTTGATGGGTCCCGGTCTGATCCCCAGCATAATGGAAGGACCAGTCACCATGTTGGTGTTGGTTTGGTTTTTGCTCGCTCCTTGTCTTTGTTGCCCCATCTGTAAGAGAGAAATGACATTAAACCCCCTTAGGAACAGCGAGGATGTGTGCAGTATATCGGTATATGGTGCGGTCGCTGGATGAAGGACGCTGTGGGTGTGCAGAGCATCGTTGGTGTTAGTGCAGGAACGGCTCCGAGCGCTGCAACCAATAGTACTGTCACTGCTAGTGGTTTGGGCTGTTCTGCTGAGCTGTATTTTGTTTTATTTTATTTTTCAAATAAAGGATGGAAGATTATAAAATTATCCTCCTTTGATGGTATGAAACCCTGATTTTATAATCATGACTCTAATTATGGCTCTTGAGCTTTCAAAGTTTGTTAACATCATTAAAACATTTACCCTGGGCAGATAACAGCAAGCGTTAGCATGAGAGCTGCCTTTTAAAGATGAATACAGATAAAAGGACCCTCTTAAGGGTTCTGTGGGCAGACTGAATTCCAAGACTGTAATGACTCACCATATGCTCCAGCCACGCAATCTATCAGCCAGCAATTAGGTTAATGTTGGTGAAAGGGCCACTTAGCCCAGCAATCAGCACCCTACAGCTCTGCCGAATGCATCATTTTGTAACAAGGTACCTGCTGGGAATTTGGCTTCTATCAGGAATGGGGATCAGGTGTACCAGGGTGCCTGTGGCCCGTCCACTGCCCCCTCATGCCTGGTACTGTACTGTACTGTACTGTACTGTACTGTACGGCAGCTGCTGCTTTACTGGCAAAGAGTTGAGTATTTGGTGTGTCCCTCTGTATTTAGCGCTTGGTGTATCCTTGCCTCTTGTGGGAGAAAACCTCCGCTCTCCTCTCCTGCCTGTGGGGTGTCAGGAATCCCTTCGCCTTGCCTTCTTTGCCCATGGGCTGGCGGGAGCAGAGATTACTGCTCCGAAATCCCAGCCCTCCACCCTAGCCCCCCAGCCCGGCAGCACAGAAAACCTGCCTCCTCGCCCCGCTGCCGGTTTGCAGGAGAAGTAACGAAATACCAGGCAGAGGAGAGAGGTGCATGGGCAATGTCTGGTGGAAAGGCAGAGAGGAACACGTGGCAGATTAAGGCGCACAGCTGAGATGCTTCAGTTCCTGTTCTCCAAAGGCAGCGTCTTTCTAGGCAACCCGTTTTGATGTGCAGCAATAAGGAGTTTCACATTAGAACTCTTTACTAGCATGTATGTATTTCATTAGGCCTCCTGGCATCACCTGTGCATGCTGTCTGCAGGTTCTTTTTTCCTTCAGTCTTTTTATTTCATTTTATTTGTAGTGAATTTAATGCCGCTGAAGGCAGCTGAAACGCTGCCTTCACAGACTGGAGCATTTTATGCATTTGCATGTGATCGGCAGAAGAGCGAGAGTTTCCCCTGCCGTTCTGCAAAAGCACCGTCGGCCTCACCGGGGAGAGGATGCTCTGGCTCTTTCTCTGGTCTCGCTCTCAGGGCCAGACACCAACAAGTGTCCGTCTCAGCACCAGGCAGGTTACTCCTGCCCTGAGGTTCCCAGTGCCTGGGTGGATGCTCTTGAATTTGTCTTTCCAGTGTTGCTCTGAGACCAAGCAGCATCCATCCCCTTTAGGTACAGCTAGAGAGCCCTGCCGGCCGACATCCCTTTGGAAACCTCTCTCAGACCTGCCGGCATGGCAGGCGTTTGCTCCGTCTCATCTCCAGTAGACGCTGTGCGTTCCCAGTGCCCTGGGATTTTTTGATTACACACCCACAGGGTTTGTAATGAGAGTTTCCTCATCTTCCAGCCTGGGCTGCTGTGGTTAACGCCAGCAGCTCTCCTGTCCTTACAGCTTTCCCTGCCTCGGGATGTGCCCACGGGGCTGAGCTGGGCCACATGAGGAGCATGAGATCGGTGTCTTTCCGTGCCAGTAACTCCTTTTACCAGCATCAGTAAGTTCTGCGTCAGCCAGCCCCGTCTCCCTTGTAAAGGCTGCTCTCCACGGCTGCCTCTGTCATCCCAGAGCAGGTGTCATGAATGGGTGATTTAGACGGCTGAAAGGACCACTGTCAAAGGTATTAGCAGAAGTGGTTTTAATATGATGTTGTTAAAGCGTGTCTTAACGAAGTTTGATGGCAAGGTTCACTCTTTTACTGTACAGCACAATCATCTGAACAGTGATTCAAAACTATCAAGACACGAATCAAAGTTACCAAGTCAAATCAAAGTTACCAAAATCAAAGCTACCAAGGCACAAATCAAAGTTACCATACTACAAGGTTATGTGCGATATCAGTCGCTTACCAAAGATCTGCCAGTGGTAGAAGGTCTCTCTGCCTCCAGGAGGAACCTTGAGAGGCGTCCCAGCTCCAGGGGAGATCAGCGCCCTGCAGCCACGCTGCCGTGCAGGGAGAGTGCCCAGCAAGCTCACTTTATTCCATATTTATGGAATAAAGGGGTTGGTGTGTAGTCAAATTACGTGTGATGGGAAAGGTATGCATGAGACTCCTTGTGCCCACAACTTTCTTTGTTCCTTGATAAAAGTGTTAAGCGCGTGATCAGTGTTCCAAGCTCACATGCATCGATGCTCACTGGGTCACTCTGCTCCTTTGTGGGTTTTCAGAGAAGAGATTGAAACTGGAGAAGTTCCTGACCAGCTATGGCTCAGGCCTTTGCCTCCTTCGGCGCCTGTACCAAATCACGGCTCGTTTGGTTAAGGGGTCTACTGCATCCGTCGCAGCAGGTTTCTCCGGTTTTGATTAACTGGGAGACTGGAGTGTGAGCTGTTCCCTTAATGAACTCATCTGTTACACGGAGGACTTTGCACTCACTTTGCTACTGGCTAATATATTGCCATTAGTGCTCTGCTTTGCTCTGGAGTTTACAGCTTGTAATAATTATGTCTAATTTTGATTTTTTTCTTCAAATTACTGCATGGGGTAAAAATAGACTCTGTAATTAACTTCTTCTAAAGAGACAGATATCAAAGTTAAAGGGGGGGGGGCGGAAAGCCAGCCCTGCATGGAGCTGCACAGGGCACTGTTGGCACCTCCTGCCAAAGCCTTACTGCGGCATTTCTGCTTCCAGGATCGTCTGTGAAATGGGGCAGGCGCTTCCAGGGATCAGCTCCGGCCCAGTGCTCCTGTGCATCGGAGAGTGCAAGCCGGAGTTCACGGCCAAGTCCACGCAGCAGTACATGTTCGTGGTGAGTGTCCTGCCGAGGCAGGGAGGGGGGGAAGCACGCGTGTCCCCCCCCGTGGGAGCAGCCGTGCTCTACCAGTGCACGTGTCAGATGGAGGGGGTTCAACACCAGAAGACAGTCCCCAAATCGCCATCTCTTCCTGATGCTTTCCCATGCCATCGCACGATTTCTTGGTAGCCTTGTCAACGAGTGCAGTTTTCAGGATCTAGAGCTCGCACAGTCCTGCAGAATAAACAGGATTTATGAGGGAACCTAAACCCAGGGCTCCCACAGCATTTGGTTTCAGCTTTGCACCTCCAAAATAGCGATGACCTTCTGAATTGCTAGGCTCGGTCACTCCTTGCAAAGTGCATTGTTGTAACTCCATCAGGAGCGTTACACAAAGTGTAACTTTGTTCTGTACCTGAGGACTGTCTGTGCGTGAGGAATTGGCAAGGAGCTGGAGTCAGCACTAAAAGTTTTCCTTTGTTTGTAATGGACCTTGTTACTTTGGTGCTTAGTTCATGGGGATGAATTTAGGGTGCTGCTTCTTGCTGGTTTTGAGGATGTTTCTACACGTACGCGTGTACACACATACAGGCACCAATAGGCCTTTTTGCGTGAACGCAGAAACGCCAACAGGAGAGCAAGCACCAGAGTCCATCCTTCTGCAGCTCAGGTGCTGAGGTCCTGCTAGAAACTTAACTGCCTGTGAAACCTAAACATATCTGAGTTAGTTTCTGTGTCTATAGATTTAATTTGTTCACCATGATGCCCTTCAGGATGGAAGGATAATTCTGCATCCAAATATTCAGGGTTATTTTTTTCCCCTCAAGGATGCTGGTTCAGTGTAGGCTTTCTCTGTCCACTTAATGGAGAGCTGCTCTCTGGGTTGGTGGCCTTCCATTCGTTGAGTGAGTCATTTCTTTCAGTTGTTTAATTAGCAGCCTTTTGATTCATAAACTTAAAAGCCACAGCTGGGGTTTCTCATATCTCCAGTGTTGCCTAAACACGGCACTTCATCCAGCCACATTGATTTTGTGCTTAGTGGAATCTGTATGCAGGGAAATGCCAGCACTTACCAATGGTCCACAATTTGTAAACTAATTGAGAGATAAATCAGGCTAGCCCCTGCCACCCTGTTGGTGTTGTAAGCAACACCACCCCCACGCCCCAGGATTTCATTTATTCAACAACATAGCAAGGGTGCAAAATATCACCATGTTTTGCTGGAATATGCCAGAAAGCCCTCTGATCGTCACAGGGCGCTGCCAGCGTAGTCCCCAGGTTTGCCATTCTTGAATGGCAGGTTCCCATGAGACACAAGGAAGACGCTTTCTTGCTTTTTGTTAAATAATAACCAGGAGCCAGAGGAAGGTAATTGCAGAGATGAATCTTGGAGTAGTACCTTGTGGCAACCTGGTGAGCGTGTGCCGAGCGTTATCATCCTTTGCATTGTTACTTCTGATTTCCGGCACTTACCCTGATTATATCGTATCTTTTTCTCAGGCATCTAAAACTTCTAGCGCGTCATTCCCTTTTGTTAGTTGGCCTCTATTTTTCTCTTTAGCGCCGCCACAAATTCCATTACAGCTGGTTTCTGCCATTAAAGTCAGTAGTAAAATTGATTGGTACCTTAAAGCAGAGCTCTCTTCTGACCCTGAGAGGGTTCATGCCTTAGTGAGCTCATCTGGTGCCTGACACCACGCAGGAGCGATGCTGTCACCTTAATTACACCCGTTTTATCTGGGGAGGTGGAACCTTGGAGCTACTTTGGATCTGTAAATCTGTCATAATTATCACCAAATCATGAGTTGAAGATGGAAAATTCTTATTCAGCTTTCAGGCCCTCATCCAAGGCTGGCCTCACCCTAGCCTTGGGAGTTCTTGCAGGTCTCTAGGATGGACCCTCAGCTGTCCTGTCTTCTCCTTGTTTACAAGAATGACTGCTCAGGGCTACAGCCTGAGTTTCTATTTTTAGCAATGGTTTGAATTTCCAAGGATTGCTATGTTTAGACAAGGCAATGCTCGCACCAGAAACGTCAGATCCTTGTAGCCAGGAGGTGCTTATGATTGATTCTGAAGGCAGAGGAGGGCTGTGCTTTCCAGTATGCGTGCAGCTCTGTCACTGGTGTGTATATGGGAACTGCTGGACCTCACGGACCTGTTAAATAACTGCTCCTTTCTGTCCCACGAGCAGACCAGCCCCGGGGATGGGGCTGGAGGAGGAAGGGGGCTGGTAGTGGGCTCTCGCCGCCTGGAGTGTTGACAGCGGTGCAGCTTGTTCCTAATTCACCTTGGGAACACTCGTCAGGGTTGGGCTGGAGACCGGAGGAGGTTTTTGATGGGCAATCACACACTGAACATGCTTTGGAGGGGTTTTTTTGCATTTTGGAATCACTCCTTTTGGTTGTATGAAATGCTCCCAAGCCTACTTAGTGTAACCATTGCTATTAGCATTCAGATTGTCTAGTGTTGTCACTAGCTGGGGTGATGATAGAATATCCTGAGCTGGAAGGGACCCGTGAGGATGATCGAGTCCAACTCCCGACCCCAGCTAGAATAAGAGCTGTGAGCTGACCATGAGCAGTTGAAGTACAAGTCCTTCCCTCCTGTAATATTATTCCATAATTACCCACAACAGGGCGGATTGTGTTTTTTCTCTGGTCTATTCAGGAAGCAGGGTCAAACAGGCTTTTGGTCTAAGCTGCTTTGGCAAATGCTGTGGCACCCAGAAAACACATATTGCATTGTGAAAACAGTAGAGAAAACAGGACAAACGCACCGAGCTGCCAAGCAGGTGGTACCAGGGGAGTGAAGCTGGGAGGCTGCCAGGCTTTGCAGATGAGAGTCATAAAGAGGGTAATGTGAAAGCATTAGTAAAACAATTTGGTAATATCCACTGATTGAAAACAAATAAAAAGGTACCTGCTTTCTGCAAATTCTATTAAGGGGGATAAATAGCTGTCCTGGTGGAAAGCAGGGTAAAGACGTGACATTGCTGCAATAATATCACTGATAGAATGTCGAGTGGGATTGAAGTTTGCCCACCAAGGATGTCTTTCCATCAGCAATGGGAAACAGGGTCTGCCCCCACAATACTATTGCTGGTGGTTCATACTGAGCTAGAGCTGATGGTAGCGCCTTTTGTTAAAGTTGTGCAGTATTTCCCATCACCAGACCCTGGTGGGGGTTTTTGATGCTTTAACACATTGGCAAACTTTAAACATTTGGGTTTGAATTTCCATTGTGGCAGTTTGCTTGGCTTGGGGTATAGTTAAGTTTTTTGGAACTGTGGTGCAAACAGCTTACCTTTGTTTAAGAACAAAGTTGAAAGTAAATACATAATTTTGCCGAGGCTAAATTTGCAATCATTTTGTTGAGGCGCATCTCACTTCCAGAGCTGGGTTTGAAAACTTAGCAGGAGATTTTTCAGATGTCCAGGACGCATCCCTGTTTTGCTTTTCCATTTTAAAAAGGATATCCCCACTCAGCCAAAGCATGAAGATGCTCTGGGGTCGGTGCTTCTCCGGCTGGCACAGCTTGCTGACAGCTCCCCTCGCAGCAGGCAGGAGCGCTGAGTTTGTCCTTTTCTTTCTCCAGACTCCAGCGGTGAGTTTCCTGAATCCCAGTCGCGGTCCAGAGTCGGGAGGGACGATGGTGACCATCTCCGGGCACTACCTAGGAGCCGGCAGCCGTGTGTCAGTGCTCCTGGGAAACCAGACCTGCGAATTCTATGGGTAAGGGACTGAGCTGGGCCAGCGCGGGCTCCTGCCATGCACATCCTGGTTGTCAGGGCTGCACCACCGTCTGTCTGCTGTAGCTGAACGTACAGCCACAGCAAAAATTCACCTGGGAACACCTGAAGGCTCCCGTTCCCTCTTTTATTACAGGAAAGCATCTTCTCTCTTACTGTGACTGAGCCTTGCTTGGCAAGGGAGGGATTGCATCGGTATTAGTGCTGTCCATTATTTCATTTTAATGCCATTACGATGTTAACTGGTCCAAAAATCTGAGGCACACATCACTGCGATTGTAAAATGTTTGTAGTAGTCATCAGTACCTGCCCCCAGCCCAGCTGATCTGAAGAAAATGTAACACTTAGAAGAAACGTCTAGCTTCTCTTTTCACAGATCAACAGCTTGCATGACTTCTATGGCAGCCACTGCTGCAGGTACCTCAAACTCCTAGAAATGGTCTGAGCGAGGGCTGGGCTTCTGCGTGGCAGAGCAAAGCGAGGATCTGCACATGCCTTCTGCTGAGAAACTCGTGCAGCCGTCAACCTCCTCTGGGATTTCTATGGCAAATTTGCTTTTTACCCAGCAGTGTAAACACAGAGTTGACATTTGCAGGGTTTAATGGGTTTTCTTGGGGCTTAGTTAAAAAAAGATACATGCAGTATACATCTGTGTGCATCACGTACACATCCGTGCCCCGTACCAAGCGTACATAGGTGCCCTGAAGCAGCTGGCAGTATGCATTTCATAGCGTGGGTGCAGCCTATGCAGGAACCTAAGCAAAGTGGTGTGATGTGCAAAGAGATTCTGCCTGTCAGATCCTCGCTCGGGCTTCCCAGGAGGAGCCGAGGAAGTTTCTGGGAAAGTAAAGACCCCTGGAGGTGAATTTCTCATCTAGAAGACTGAGAGGTTCTCCAGCACGGGAGCTGTGGGTGTTCAGATGTGGGACCATGTTGGGCTATTAGCAGTGCTTATTCTATGTCCGTCCTAGAGGGGTGCTTCAGGAGGTCTGGACATGCCAGAGTCTTCAAGTGCAGATCAATTCTCCAAGTGCTAAGCACTGTAACCGATCCATCAGCATTTCTTCCCATATCCAAAGCAAAGATGCCAGATTGCATCCTCGGATGCACACGGGTAATGGCGTTACCTCCAGCAGAAGCAGCCTGCAAGCTGGCCTGAGAGCAGGATCAGCCCTGTAATACAATCCCTTAAATACATGATTATATTCAGGCAACCTGCAGATACTGACCTGCAAAACCTGGAAGAGTTTTGAATTCTCTGTATGTTCTAATTACAGCAGGCAAGCAGAAACTTAAACAAAGCAAGCGGCAGTACATGAATGGCACCATCCTTCATGCGGGGTCACGCTGTGCACTTTGTTTTGCTTGGACTGTTTTGAGGCAATGAACTTCAATTGTACTCGAGGGTGTGGGGGAGCCTGATTAGATGAAGCAGTTTCTAATGAGATTCACTCTAATTACAGCTTCCCCCATTCTCCCCTCTCTGATCGGAGGAGTGGGTAGATTCACCATGACGACATAATAATAGCACAGAAAGCTAATTAACTGATCACAGGGAGCTGAGAGCAGCTCTGCCAGCAGCGGTGCGTCACTCTGGATCTCACGCCAGAGCTAAGCAGGCGCGGTGGAGTCTGGCGGGGCTGAGCGGCTGCGCCGGCGCAGGGCGGCAGAGCTGGCAGCAGGCAGGCAGCTCTTCAGCTGCACGATGTGCACGAAAATGCTCTGAGAATCAGCAAGGAGGGTGGAGAAATGTGCTTCTCGCACAAGGATGCCTTCCTGGTTAAATTAAACCTAGGTGGAGAGTGAGGATAAGATGAGGGAGGGAGGAGGAGAGTGGGAAGGGGTAGACGTGCAATTGCATCAATAGAAATGGTCCAGTCCAATTTGTTTCAGATATTTTGGGAGGTTGTTTCTGTTCCCTCGGTTGTGGGGGACGAGCATGCCTGGGTGTGAGCAGGGAACATTGTGGTACCCGCTGTTCCATATCCCCCTGAAATGCCCAGTTCCAAGCGAAGTGCCCGCGCTCCTTAGGGAAAGCGGGGAGTCTGTAAGGGCCCTGAAAAGGGACCACACGGCATCCCCTTGCCCAGGCAGAGAAACGGGAGCTTTGCTGGAAGCAGAGCAGGAGCACGGCTGTGCTCGAGCCTCAGCCGTTCAGGCACCTCCACGAGTTGCACGGCCTCTGAGGAGGACCAGGACAGCAAAGATGGGATACTCAGGAGCGCCGGTTTTTAAGTGCCAAACTGGCAGCGAGGTGCTGAAGACCCACCTGCCCTCTCCTCTGTGAGAAGCCGAAACTAGATGAGCCGCGGAAGCAGCACGGGGCCTTTTTGGCGAGCCGGGGGCAGGTTTGGGCAGGCGGGACAACCCATGGGTGACCATGCAGGGGCACTGGCCTTCCACGGGCATCAGCCTGGCCCTTCTCGTAGGAGCAGCATCCAGGCTTGCCGCAGAGCTGTGCGGTTCCTGGCAGCTCTTCCCCGGCAGCAGGAGCGGCACCGCTCGGATCTCATTCCCCTTCTCCATCCGTCCATCCATCCATCCGTCCGTCCATCCGTCCGTCCATCCGTCCATCCATCCACCGGCCCCTTTGTGCTTTGACAGCGCCTTGCTACCCTGCCGCCTCGACCTTCTCCGGAGCTCCGATGGAAGCAGATGGTCTGTTGTGTCCGGCCAGCCAGCGCCGAGGCCGAGGTCACCCCCGCTCTGACGGGGAGACAAAGCCGGACGGCAGCGGTGACGGTGGCATCGGCCTTCCCAGGCGGGGGCTTCGCGGCCTCCATTATGCTGCTCACAAGGGCCCGTGTGTGCAGTGGGGTGGGGAGGGGAAGAATTTGGCTTTTGAGTGAGCTTATGCATCCCATTTAAAAAGCAGCCATCTGTTTTCACACGCCCAACAGAAGGCAGCGGGTTCACAGAGGGATGTGGGAGGCTGCAGTTTGGCACAAAGAGTAATTTCAGGGAGCCTGCGCTTCGCTCTTGGTGGGTAGGCCGAGTCCCCTCCCGCACAGAGCTCCGTTCCCTCCCTCCCGTGCCATGGAAGCCTCCTGCCCGTCTCGGGAGCTCATCCCCTTCGCAGGTGTCAGAGTCTGGGGCTGACTGACGGCTCAGCCTTTTAGTGAGCTGCTTCGCTGCAGCTGCAGGACAGCACCAGGACAAAGGGGCATTTTTTGCCCCCACGCTGCCACCGCCCCGTTAACGCTTCCCCGGCTTCTCTCTTGCACAGGCGATCCATGAACGAGATCGTCTGCGTGTCTGCCCCGTCAGCCCATGGCCTGGGGGCTGTTCACGTCTCCGTCAGCGTCGACCGGGCTCAGCTGGAGCGGACTTTGCTGTTTGAGTACATCGACGATCCAAAGGTGCAGCACATCGAACCCGAGTGGAGCATCGCCAGGTAATGCAAGGCTCTGGCAGCGGGTCCTTGGCAGCGAGAGAGAAGCCAGCTCGCCTGGTCTGCGTCTTCTCTCTCAGCATACGCTCAGTGAGGCCAAAAGAGGGTCTCTTTGGAAATGCACGTCACACCCAGCACCCAGTGCCCTGGATTTGTCAGGGCTGGGTGTCTGCGGCATTGGCATTTACCGAAAATCAGGTCCAGAGTTACTAAAGTAGTTGTGATTACCCAGGCAATTACAGCAGTAGCAGTCTGCCCTGAGATTCTGGGAGTACAAATAAAGCCAAGATCACTTCCATCTGCTGAAGAAGTGTACAATTACTCATTAAAGGCTCCTTCTTGTAGTCCTGGAATAAAACAAAACCAGCAGCCACTAAGAAAGGAAAAAGCTGATGCTAATCAAAATGTGCTGTTCATCCCAGATTCACTGCTAGGAACGGGGCAGCCAGCGCTGTCACATCACCGTGACGTTGTCGCTGCTGAAAACCCTGGGCCATACTCGTCCCCTGGTGTTACTTTAATGGTTGTGCTCACAAGCGCTGTAACACAGCTATTCATTTCAAATTTCAATTATTTTTTAAAATTGCCCTTGAAAGAAATAAGTGTCTCGCAGCAGGCTCTGCGAGATGTTTGCTTTGAGTCCAAATTCAAGATTGCATCTGGTTTGGGGTGAGATGGGTTCGATGGTCAGGACTGCTAGCAGAGGTGGTCTAAAAGGAACAGCTGGGCTCTGCTGTAGAGGTGCTGGCGACTCGGGTGGATCTGGGCTGTGCTGCTCCAGTTAACGCATGAGAGAAGAAGCCAAGAGTGAAAGACTTTGCTCGGGGGCACTGGCTGTAGGAGAATGGGGGTTCTGTAGCCCGGGGGGGTTGTGTCCTCCCTGGCCCTGATGGCACCGGGAGCTCTTCATCTCTCCCCTGTCTCTGTGAGACAACTTGCTGCGTCTGCAGTCCAGATGCAAGTGCACGTCAGTTCCTTCACTGCACGTACCATTTGTCGTGTTCCTTAAAAACAGCACTATGTAAATCATTAAACACTGTGACTAATTTATTGTCTTATGTATTTAGTCTCAGCTCAGTTGATTTCTTTGGTCCCATTTCTCATCCTGCTGCCTTGCAGTGCTGTTAGGTGGGAGAGGGTGCAGCTGAGAGTAGAAAATCCAGCTAACTTGAGACACCACTCCTCAGTGACTCAGGGAGTGGGTATTAATCCATGCTGTCGCCTGCTGCCTGAAGTGTCTGCAGAAAACATCTTTCTGAGATCAACAAGCATCCTTATTGTCAAGCACAGTCTCTGTGCACGGCCCCAGCCCCTCCTGCCAGATGCGTTAATCAGGTGTCTCCTTGTTCTCCGCAGCGGATACACGCCTCTGACCATCACCGGCTCCAACCTGGACGTGATCCAGGAGCCGAGGATCCGCGTCAAGTACAATGGCAAGGAGTTTGTCAACGTAAGTAGCTGCTGTCAGCGCGGTGGTGCCGGGCTGTGCCTGGGAGCATCCCCGTACGCTGCCGCGTGGCAGGTCCCCCCCCACGCGGATGCACGCGTGCGGTTACTGGTGCCAGCGCTCTCTGCGTGGTGGGACTCGCCGTGGCAAAAGCTGCTCTGTGGGTATTTCCCTAGACTTACCCAAACTGGGGACCCTGGAAGGAGGGGTTCTGACACACAGAAATAGGAAATCACTTCCTCAGCAACACAGTAACCGCGAAGGAGTTTTCAAAGCTAGAAGTGGAGGGCTCAATTTTAGGTCATCTCCATTCACCTTAAATTCTGTCTTGGGTCTGATAAACTTCTTTCACTCCTGAAATTCCCCCTTTTGTCAGAGCCCCCAAGCCCCGAGAGCCCTCCGAGCCCCAGCATCCTTCCATTTCCAGTACCTAGCTCAGCTCTACCGGCACATTACGATGGAAAGTCCGAGTGTAGCTGTCCCCATCATTCCCAGCTGCTCCACACTTCCCATTTTAGTCCTGCTCTTTCTGTAAAAGCCCGGAGCTAGGCGCTGAGACCTGCCAGCTACGAGGCTGCTATGTTTAAGTAGGCTCTCCCGAGCTGCCTCTCTATAAATAAACCTCCTATTGCTGCAGCTCTGGGCCTCGCAAGCCTGTACCAGCCCGGGGAGGGAAGGAGAGAGGGGAACCGCTTCTGAACAAGAAGCTTTCAGGCCACTTTTGGAGCTTGATCACCACGGTAAGGCCAGGTGCTGCTTCCCTGCGCCCTCCTCGCCGCATAAAGGATGCTGGGCGTGAGGCTGTGGGTATTTTGGTGAAGCTGGGTGTTGGTTTTTTGCCTCCTTTCCCTCCTTCCATCTATCACCTTGATGTTCCCAAAGCAAGGAGTTGGCAGCAGAGTTTGTGGTTGATCTGAAATGCCACCTCCTTCCTCTATCTGTATTTTTTCAGTCCAAGAGTGAGAGACTGAACTGAATCCTCAGCTAAACAGGAACTAAGATGTTCTTGTATGCTACGAATAAGAATTGTTCCTCCAGGACCTGTAGGAATTATTTTGACCAAGTAAAACTGAAATATATTGTTTCTATGCAGTGATCTTTCTGCCTGAATCTGTATTGTCTTGGAAAGGGCAAATCACTTCACAGTCTTTTCCTATTCCCTTTCTTCCTTCCCCTCGGAAGACCTTTTTCATCTGAGCTCTTTTTAAAAAGACATCTAATTTTGTTGCTAGCAGTTGCAGTTGTAGTGCTACAAAAATAATTCTGAAGACACAAAATTGAGTGAAATTAAATCTTCCACTTACGGAGGGAGGCCAAATGGTTGGGCTCTTGCTGCTTTATAAGGCAAGAATCTCATAAATCAGCCAGCTTCCCTCTTCCAGGGCTGGAGGAGCTGTGGGTGTCCTCAGCCTGGCAGGAGATGACCTTCATGTTACCTCCAGCCCGTGAGTGCCAGATGATCGTTCCTCTCCCTCGCTGGCATTTGGGAATTGCCTCTAATCGCCCATTTGTAGCAGGGACCAGGTATTCTCTATGGGTCTCTTTCAAAGCATTGCCAAAGAGGATGCAACTGGAAAGAAAAGAAAAAATAAAGAGAAAGGGCTAAGTCATCCACTATGCAAGCCTCCAGCTCCTTTAAAACATTGCTCGGTTTGAAGCTCGCTCTCCATCTCTGCACCAGTGCACTGGCCGGAGGGGAAGCAAATTCCCGCAAACTATGGCTGCAGTGCGTGAAGCCTGGATTAAATATTGCCAGCTAACCTTGAATCCGCTGGGCTTTTCAGGGAGTATTTAAGGAATCAGAACATCACTGTCCAGGTTGGGATAAGTTTTTCCCTGCCATCTTTCAAAGCATTGCCTTTCCCACAGGTCTGCAAGGTGGTGAACGCCACGGCACTGGCCTGCCTCGCTCCCCCCCTCACCCCCGAGTACCGGCCTGGCCTGGACGCCGTCGAGCGGCCAGATGAGTTTGGGTTTATCTTTAACAACGTGCAGTCCCTCTTGGTCTACAATGACACCAAGTTCATATACTACCCCAACCCTACGTTTGAACTCCTGAGCCCGACGGGGGTGCTGGAGCAGAAGCCGGGGTCACCCATCATCCTGAAGGTAAGGAGACCCTTAACTTGCACTGTGGGAAGAGGCAAAAAAAATCCCAGGGAGAGGAGTTTTATACCCCCCTTTGGAGAATGGGGTACACTAGACAGAGTCCCGTCGTTTGCATAAGCTGGGAATGAGATCAAAACTGGAGAAATGCACTGCATATTTGTACAGTCTTCCCTCCCCTTGTCCCTAGGGCAGGAACCTGTGCCCACCCGCTCCTGGAGGAGCGAAGCTCAACTACACCGTGCTGATCGGAGAAACACCCTGCGCCGTCACCATCTCCGAGACCCAGTTGCTGTGCGAGCCACCAAATCTCACCGGACAGCACAAAGTGATGGTGAGGGACCAAATGCTGCTGTCAGCATCCCTTCCCTCCCTCCCCATCCTTTCTCCTCCTCCTCCCGTTCCCTGACTCGCTCGGATATTGAGTGCAATTTCATGTCCAAGGATTGCTAGGATTTTAGATCTTTATGGCTGTCTAATTGGGAGCTTAAAATATTGATGTGGATTAGCATGGAGGAACGTCTTATTCCCTCCCTGAGATTCACCGTCTACCAAATCTTTCTAGCGGTGCCTTCAGCACCAGGTACCATCCTTTCCCTGGTGCTGCTTGCTCTTCCTTCAGTAGGGGAGACTATTTTCAGGGGGCTGTGTTCTCCCTCCTGTAGGGATTTTATCAGTCCTTGTACCATATCTGATCTGCTAAGCAGATGGATAGGTTTTGCTTTTTCCTGAAGCAGAAGCAGCCAGGGACATCTGAACACTGGATGGGTTGGCTCCACAGCCTCATCCAGGATAACAGTTGGTGTCTTCCTCTGCTTTGGTTTTGGGCATTGCTGCTTCCTCGAATCCACTCGCAGACCAAGCACGCAGCTGCTGAAGTGCTTGAGTAGAGCCCAAATGAGATTGTAACTGTGATTTATTTCCCTTAAGTTTAGCATCCAAAACATATTCAGATTATCACAGTGTGATTCACAGAAGCGCAACCTGGCTGAGAGCTGCTTGCATCTGTGGCCAGGGCACATCCAAGAAAAGCTTGTCCCAGCATTAACCTCCGGCGTGTTTGCTCCGTAGCTTTCACATCGGGCTTTCTCTTCCCTTCTCTGTTCTCTCTTTCCAGTCACTCTGGTTTCTTGTCAGTGAAATTATCGCTGGGTTGCTAATGTCCATGGCTTACAAAAGGGAGTTGAAAGCTTATAAAATGAAAGTCAAATGGAGCCATCAGATAATAAGAACAAAGCCCAGATAGTGAAGGGCTGGCACATTTATCATGACTTGAAGCCTCCGTGTGTTCACATAAGCTGCACCCTCTGTGTTCGAAGGCGATCGGAGTTGCTATAGTCTTAGCTGAAACAGAGGCAGTTCAGTGCTTCCTCAGGGGTCTGTGCAGCCCATGCGGTGTGTGCCCTGGCTGGGAAGGACGGGGCTTTTGGGACAGCCTGACACCCTTACCCGAAGGTGCTGGTTACCTCCGTTGTGCTTTGTAGGTGCGTGTTGGTGGTATCATCTTCTCCCCTGGTTCGGTGAGCATCATCTCAGACAGCCTCCTGACCCTGCCGGCCATCGTCAGCATCGCGGCCGGAGGCAGCCTGCTCCTTATCATCGTCATCATCGTCCTCATCGCCTACAAGCGCAAATCCCGAGAGAACGACCTGACCCTCAAGAGGCTGCAGATGCAGATGGACAATCTGGAGTCCCGGGTGGCCCTGGAGTGCAAGGAGGGTCAGTACTGCCCGGGACCGGGCGCTGTCTGTGTGCTGCGGCCCCATGCTCTGGTCCCCAGCTTTCCCCACCGGAGCCACCCCAGTCACCCGATTTTTGCAGCCAAAAGAGGGGTGCGTGCCCCCGCGAGGTTTGCACGCCTGCCCCGCTGCGGGAGGGTGGGCAGCAACAAGTGTGTCGGTGGCAGACACGGCTCCGCTGCCTAATGTGCAGAGAATAGGATTAGAGCTTGATCCCGCTTAAGTGACATGCCTGGATCGCACTGCGAGGACGGCGCGAGCCCCAGGGTGCCCGGCACAATATGCCCCCTCGTCTAATGTCCTTTTAGTGAAGGGCTTTTAAAAGTAAAAAGGCAGAGAGTGAGGTAGGGAGCAGAGGAGGTTCGGACCCCCAAGAAACAGCGTGTATCCCAAATGGAAGGCAGAAGGGCTGGAAGGCTGGTCCGGTCCCTCCTCCAGTCTATAAGGAGTGAGCCCAGAGCAGCAAGAGTAGGTCTGAGGGATAGGAAGAAGCTCCTCAGGCATTTGCTTCTGGGAAATCTTGTTATTTGGACTAGCTAGACCTGCCGCTTGCGGGTTTCAACACAGATGAGTCTTGTCCCTTGCAATGAGGTGGCTGAGCCTGGCCTCTCCGCAGGGGAGCGAAGGTGGACGTGGGCAGTCCTTTCTGTAGCTGGTGGGTTGAGACAAAAAGCAGTCTTGTTTCGTACATCCTTCCAGCTGGAAGGGAGCTTAGCGAATCAAAGAAAAATAAATAGAGAGCTGCAAATTTCACAGTGTGACCTCTGTATATGTAGACAGTTGCATTGGATTTGTTCAGCTGATTTTTAAAGGATAGCCTTGAAAGCACAGGACAAAAAATGAGATATATTCAGGAGAGACCACAGCTTCATCATGGGCACAGCCTAGCTGGGGTACAGAGACCTTACTGAGCCAGCGTTTCATACTTTGGAGAATGAACACAAGGACACACATACAGCTGTATAACATGGTGATGTTATGTTATGAGAGGAAGAATAAATTCCTTCCTGACCCCTGCAGCAAGCAGTTCCTGCTTGGATTTGATCTGCATCAGATTTGATTATTTTGGCAACTGTTGATAGAGGAGGAGGAGAAGAAGAAAGGAAAATATGGGAGGCACCAAGCTATGAAAATAGATCCTCATTTCTATCTGCAGCCTTGAAAGGTGTTTTAGGTGTGTATACACAGGTGTGAACTGCATACAAATTAATAAGCATCTTTTGTTCTTGGCATCTGCTCTGTGCAGTGTGGAGTCTCTTGCTCTCAGCTGCTGAGACAGAGTCTCCAAGGGTGAGGGTCTGTCTGAGCTATGTGGCAAGGTCTCCTCCAAACCGGTTTCCTGAGCTGGCCCCCTTACGGTTGCTGCTGTGCCCCAAGGAGAGCAGGCAGCCAGCTCTCCCCAAAACCTCTGCCCCGTAGCCTCGGCTCCCAGAGCTCACATATGTTTCTCTGTCTTGTTCTCTTCTCCCCAAATAGCTTTTGCAGAGCTGCAGACAGACATAAATGAATTAACCAGCGACCTGGATCGCTCCGGGATCCCGTACCTCGACTATCGGACGTATGCCATGAGGGTTCTTTTCCCCGGCATCGAGGACCATCCTGTCTTGCGGGAGCTGGAGGTAAGGAAAAGTCTGTGCTGCAGCCCTTCGAAGTTTCCCTGAGCCCTCAGGGAAGCCAGCGTGAAAGCCTGAAGCACCTTTATGCCTTATATATATAAGGCATATATATATAAGGCATATATATATATATATGCCTTATATATATAAGGCATATATATATATATGTGTGTATATATATTTCTTACTAGACGCACTGGGGTTAGCAGGATGAGCCCCGAGTTAATTTTAACTAAGAAGCTGGTGTTTTATCTCCATCACACATTGCTTGATTCCTTTCGCTTTCTTCTCCCAGGTGTTGCTTTAGTTTTATTTTATGGGGTTTTATATTGCTATAGGCCAGCAGCAAAGCATGCCAGATAAGTTATCGGTGTCCTTTTAAAGTCCCCTTAATCATCTTACGGTGCAGGGGAAGGCTGTGCGCCTGGGAGCATCCTGCTGGAGCATCCTGCTGGAGCATCCTGCTGCTGCTGCTGTTGCATGGCGTGTCCACAGGAGGGCAAGAGCTGTGCCCAGGCATGGCCAGCCTCCTGCCTGGCTCTCAGCAAGCCCTTGCATCTCCCTGGTTTTTCTACCAGTATGTGCAAAAATAAATAAGTAAATAAAAAAAAATATAGAGAAGATTTTCACTAAGGATTCAGAAAAATTGGTAACATAAAAGGATCCCTCAGATCACCTTGCAGATGGGCCCTGCTCGCCTGTGAGAGTGCCAAAAAACCCGATGGTGCTTCAAGAAACATTATCTGCCACCAAGCTCTGGGCTGCCGTGTCCTTCCTCACGGATGCCCAGAGGTAGCGGGCTCAGCGCTTCCTCTCAGAGACTGGCATTGCTCCAATAAATCCTGAAAGTCCTATTGCCTTCACACAGACCAGGGGTGGCCCGAATCTTCAGCCAGAGATGTAAGAGGAAGAATTCTTGATTGCTTGTGCTCCATACGGCTGCATTGCTTTTCCAGGCAAGCACTACTTAGCATTAATGCATCAAATTAGATTCCTCTCTAGTGGGCCACCAACACTGAGCAGTTGCCGTGGTGTTGGTAAAACTCACACAGGCTTTGTACCGGCCTCTCCCAGCCCGTTCCCGTGCCCTGAGTTTTCCAGTCCCGCACATTATGTTCACTGTTTAAATTGCCAAATAAGCTGATGCTCTAGCAAACAAATATGAATGCTTTTTATTTGTTTTACTCATGAAGAACAGAATTGCAGAAGTGATAAATGTGTTGCCAATTACACAGTTGCTTAATTATGTAACGTTAGTAAAACCAATACATAAGTCTCCAAGATGTTGGGTAAAGAGTTGCTTAATGTAGTTCATCATTTTCACTTGTAATGAATTACTTGAATCTGCAACTAGCTGAAAGCCTCAATTAATTTTTACACTTGTCCCATAGTAAAGCAATAGTCTGAATTAGTATTTAATTTACTTACAAGAGTGTCACTTTTTGTGCACAACAAGCAAAGTTGTGTGTCATTTATAGGACCGTTAGCCTTAAAGCAGGAGCTTTATGGCATGCAGAGGGTGCAGCCTTGGAGCATTGATTAAGGCGAGCTGTCCTGAAGTGCTGGGGGAGAACAGAACAGGTGACGCTTGTTCAGGACTGGCCAGAGACCATGTTCAGGGATGCTGAGCCCCTGAGAGGTGGGGTGCTGGCTTTTGCACCCAGGGTTAAACCATTCACCCCACCCCTCGTGATGGCAGAGTGAGCGCAGGGCTGCCCGCCGGTCCCTCGTCCTCCCGTGCCTCGACTGATGGGTGTGCTCTCCTCCACCACAGGTCCAAGGGAACGGGCAGCAGAGCGTGGAGAAGGCCTTGAAGCTCTTTGCTCAGCTGATCAACAACAAAGTCTTCCTGCTGACCTTCATCCGAACGCTGGAGCTGCAGCGCAGCTTCTCCATGCGCGATCGCGGCAACGTGGCCTCGCTCATCATGACGGGTCTGCAGGGCAAGCTGGAGTACGCCACCGACGTGCTGAAGCAGCTGCTCTCCGACCTCATCGAGAAGAACCTGGAAAACAAGAACCATCCCAAACTGCTCCTGCGCAGGTAACGCAGGGGGACGGGGCTGCGGGCAGGTCAGCGTGGTTCACCGGGCTGGCACAGCCACACCGCTGGTGGAATCCGGGGGCTCTGCGGGACCTGGGTGCTGGTGTCAGAAGGAAAACGCTGCTCTCCATGGGCAACTTTGGATGACCCGTCCATTTCCTCAGCTGTCTCCGGGACTCGGGGTTAACTCTACTCTGTGATTTCACAGATGGCTGAACAGGTTCTTAAATTGGATCCAAGAGAGCTATTACCTCTGCTGCATGTCTCTCTCACTCATCATCTCCTACCTTGCCGCAGCAGCCCTCCCTGTCCTGGCTTGGCTGAGAGCAGGTGATGATGCAGCAATGTCACCTCTGCCGTCCAGCTGCCTCCTGCCTGCCCTGCCCTGCCTGAGCGAGCTCCTGCTTCTCTCACCTGCGTGTGCGGAGATGTCCGAGCTGTTCAGCAAAGGGGCTTAGCCCCCACTGCCGGTCCTGTGCGGGGCTGCCTCAGGGCAGCATCGTGGCAGGGAGGTGGATCGCACAAAAACTGGAGCTCTCCCTCACCTGCACGTTGCTGGTACCAAGCAGTGCCCTGTGCAGCCGGGCAGGGAAGAGGAGGCACTAGCTCCGGTACGGCAGGGTCTGGAGGAGCAGCGATGCAGCTCTTTCAGGCATCTTACTGCGCTTCAGGCTCTTAAGGACAGGAGTCTGATTTCTTAGATGTCTGTACAGTCCTTAGGGTCCTTGTCTCCCATGAGCTGTGGTATTATCGCGATGAGTAGAGCATTAAAGACCTAGTGAAGAAAAGTACCTCTCGGATGGGCAATGCCATGAATTGCCCCTGGAGCCATCAGGGAAAGGCAGGCTGCCCAGCAAGGCTAGGTCCCCCTCCTGATGGCAGCCCATCCTCTGCAGCCAGGCTGCTTCTCTGACCTTCACCCTCGTGTGTCTGAGCTACCTCACAGGTAGTTACGGGTTTTATCCTTGCAGCATCCATGTCTGCCTGGATGGAGCAGCAGCGTTTGCGTTTGACAGCTGGGGGAAGGAGCTCAAGAATGGATTAAGCAACTCGCCCAACATCATGCTTGGAAACGGCAGAAAGAAAAAGGGGAGAAAGTGCCCATTAATGAAGTCCAGATCAAGCAGCCACAAGTAAAAGGCTACTCCTGTTCTCCATGTCATGAGCCGTCCCTGTCCCATGTCCCTCTGGGTCCTGGCTGTGCTGCAGAGCCTGGCCTTGGCCGGCGGCAGGAACGTGGCTGCCCCGTTGGCTGCGCCTCCGGCTCCGCCAGCATCTTGCTGGAGCGGGTGGATGAAGGAGAGGAGAGGATTTCACAGCTCTAGGAAAATTTCAGGGATTCCTCCAGCCATAATGAATATACTTGACAGGAAATTGCTTTAAATCTGGCTGTGTTTGCGGAGGCAATAACTCATCTCGGAAAAGGAAGCCGTCTTAATTTCCCCCGTGGTTTGACGAGTTGCTGGGAAGGCTTCTTCTGCCTCAGCCATCAATAATGACTTTTTGTGGTGCTCCAAAAAATACACAGCTGGTGATCAGAGTCACGCCCCCTCCTCCCCGCAGCACCCAGCAAAGAGACAGGGCTATGGGCAACACCAGCAGCACTGAGGCCGGCTGTCCTGCACCAGAATTTAGCCATTTCACGGGAAACCTGACCTTGAATGCTTCCAGGGATGGGGCATCTACCACCTCTCTGGTCCAGTGTTTCACCACCCTCATAAAAAAAAATGTCGTCCTTATATCCAGTCTGAATCTCCCCTCTTTTAGTTTTAAACCATTTCCCCTTGTCCTATCGCTACAGGCCCTAATAAACCCATGGCTGGAGCCCCGTCCCAGCCCTGTGCCTTGTGGGCTCTCGGGTGGTGTTGGTGCACAAAACAGCCCGGGGTTGGAATGTCTTGCTCTGACTTAATCAGGAGTGATCAGCCACAAAGTGAGATACGTTTTTTTTATTTTTTGAGCTCTCTGGTGGCAGCAGTTGATAATTGGCTCTCAGTTCTTTCTCTCTTTCTTCCTCGTTTCCCCCTCTCTCTTTCTTCCATGACTACCCCTCGCGGGAGACAGCAAGAAAGTTGACATTAAATCAAATAGCTGCTCTGGTTCCTGGCACAGGGCTCAGCACGCAGCAGTTCAGAGACCTAGATATAGCAGGGAAAATTAATAAAATACATATTTATTTTTTGGGTTCTCTCAGCTCTTTTTGTTTAGTTTTGTTTTATTCCTGGTGCCTCAGAAAGTCGGAGGGGCAGCCAAGGCGCTGGTTGCTGGCGTCGGACTCCTTTGGAAAGTCATCTCTGGATCGTGCGTTGCCCTTGTTACGTGGTCAATATGCAAAGGTTTCTCTCCAAGTCTAGGGATTCTTCCCTGCCACATTAATCTTCAGGAGCTTATTTTTTATTTTAAAGGCAGATCTATAACAGCATTTCAGATACCAGCCCAGCGACAGCGTAAGGGCGATGCCTGCCGAGGGGCAGCACAAAGCCCCGCAGCAGCTATTGCTGTGGCTCAGCAGACCCTTCCCCGCATAGCGAAGAGAAAGAGAGGTCAGGCCCCATGGTGGCAGGCAGATTTTAGGGGATGGCTTACCCAGCCATCCACCACCGATCCGATTTCAAAGGTAGAGGAGGCCAGGGAAAGTAGACACAGCAGACTTGTTTGCAAGGAGCCTACAGTGCTCCTGCTGCACCCAGCAGCGATGAAGGTTATGAGCAGCCTCTTTCCTCAGCCAGTGTAGGACAGCGATGATTAACTCAATTGTTGGCCGGCCCCAGGACTGATGCACTGCAAATATCTCACGGTGTCAGCCTGTGTTGAGATGAGAGTGAGATTCAGTGCTTGAAGGTAAGGATAAATGGGGTTTGACAGAGATGCTCCGAGGTGTTTCTTTTTGCTGTTCCATTCAGCTGATCTTGTATTTCTGATAAAGGAATAAAAGGGAACAGCTAGGCACAGGAGCATCCCAATACCCTTCTCCCACACAACATGCCCCAACTTCTCTCTCACTCTGTATTTCAGTTATTTTTACGCTGCTGGTGTCGGTGTCAGGCCGTGAGCAGCCAACAGGGACAGGACACAGCATTACTTCACTGGCAGGGCTAATCGGGAGGCTTGCCAATTCTTAATTTATTAACAAAGTAGTTTATTAAATTAATATTCACCCTGAAGTCCTGAACGTATAATTTTCTGGGGTTTTCACCCATTCTTTAGTTTGTATCACTGACTCTCCATTTTCCGTAGGTCACTGGTGAGGCTGCGTGCTAGTGCTTCTCCTCCTTAACTGGGTGACTGAAATATTTTAAACAGGAGAACAACGTGTGTGTCAGTTTGTAGGATGAATTTTTGGGCACTTAATCAGTTCAGGCTTAGATTCTTTGGGGATCTGCAGACATTTTCACAAATTCCTGGCTGCTGTTGCGATCCTAAGAGATGATGTGACCCCAGGTCTGCTTGCTGACTGGCATCAGGTTTTTGTTTGCTGAAATCTGTGGCTCCCATTTATACTTGATCTGCTTGACTTTGGGATCAAACCTTGTTGCTTCTGTAGTGTGTGGGTTTCATTAGAGTTTTCAAGCATGCGGGGTGCTGTATAAATACACACCAAGCGGCAGTCCCTAATTCAAGGCAGCAAAGCAGATGGGGGAGAATAGGGAATATGGGTCCCGAGCGGGACGGCGAGGCGCTCCAGGTCAGGGTGCGGGCGCAGGCGGAGGCTCGGTGCATCGCCGTGCCCGCTGGGCATCTCCCGAGCAGGTTGGTGGCCCAGTGCTCAAAAAGGCGGTTGGCAGGAATGGCACCGGGAGCAGAGCTGCCGGCCGAGGGGATGAAGGCGCAGAGAGGTGTCCAGACGTGGTGGGACTGCTGCCTTGCTGCAGGCTCACAGCGAAGGGCACTGCAGAGGGTGAGGTATCGGATCCATCCTCTTCGCTTGCTGAAATTTGGGCCAGATCCTGGTAGCGCATGTGGCACGAGGGGAAGGCTGGTCGTGCGGAGAGCCAGGCTGCCCAGGGTCACGTTGGCAGCTGGCTGGGCAGCCTTTGCCTGCCCGCCTGCCTCCCCCAGCGTGAGCTGCGTGGTTGAGGCTCAGGTGTGGACTGTGAGACACCCCGCCACCAACACAGCCATCCTGTCCCCGTCCCAGGAAAAGGGATTGTGGTGCTTTAAGGAAAGCCTCCCGGTCCTGCAGAGCCAGCATTAAAAACTATCATTAGGAGCCATTGTATTTAAATTAGAGATAATCTCAGGCACAATATGGGGAGAGGACACTGGGTGGGACTGGGGAGAAAGCTGCAATTTCCCTGCCATTGTCACTCTGCTGTCCCTGATTGCCAGGAACTGCTACAAATCCCGGTGATTTACTGAGCCAGGCTGTAATTTGCGCCACGTGCAAGGAGCTGAGTGTCACCAGGCTCCCTGTCACCAGCCCCATCAGGGCTGTGAGGAGCTTTCAGCTGAGCAAGCTGCTGTCAGTTCGGTGCAAGGGGGGCTTGGGGGGGGACACAGCACTGGCCACATCTTGCTGCCTGCCTGCTCCGGGGCCACGGCTCGGCTCAGCACCACGGGAGCTGTGCCAGGGTGCAGCCGGGTGGTGCCACCCAGGGACATTTGGGACCTTCGCTGAGTGGTTTGGGTTTGTGCGTAACGTAGGTGTCCTCTTGGCTTCCCTAGGACCGAGTCGGTGGCTGAGAAGATGCTGACTAACTGGTTTGCCTTCCTCCTCCACAAGTTCCTCAAGGTAAGGAGGGATGGAGCTGAGACCCCGCTGCCGCTTTGTTGTCTCACCCGCCAGCCATCCCCAGGGTAAATCTGGGCTTGAAACAAGTCAAAAGATGTAGTAGCAAGGCAGAGGAGGTGGAAATTTGCTTGGAGATGCCTACGCTTGGGGCTGCTGTAACATGGGCTGAGTCAAGCTGTCACAGCTTCCTTCAGACCTGAGATCGCCTGGTGCAATTCTCATGTACTAGTTTCTGTTGCACCTCTTTAGTATTTAGGAGAAATTCTCACTTACATCTCCGTGCCTGGGCTTCCATATTTTTTAACGTTATTTGTGGGTTTGGAAGCCCCACAAAATGGGGGGGGCATGAACAATGAGATCAAGATCTCAAATTCCATTTTTTACAGCCGTATAGATTCAGTAGAGAGTTACCAAGCCAAAGACAGCACACCCATCGAGCAATGGAGCTCATGGTTTTGGCTGTTCTCTCTGGGAGCTGCTGGGGGCTGAGCCTGGATTGCACATGTGCTAAAGATTGAGTCAACGAGACTATGCTATGCCTCTGCTGAAGTGGATCACGTGCAAAACCTGTGTGCAGGCCAGTGGTCCTGGAGGAGATGCACCTTCACCTCTGTGTTAGTTTTGCTGTCTGTCTCGTTGTGTAGGAATGTGCTGGAGAGCCACTCTTCATGCTTTACTGTGCCATCAAGCAACAGATGGAGAAAGGTCCAATTGATGCCATCACAGGAGAAGCCCGTTACTCCCTCAGTGAGGACAAGCTGATCCGACAGCAAATTGAGTACAAGACTCTGGTAAGTGATCGCTGTGGAAGCTGCCACTGAATCGCTTCTGTCCTCCCCACCTGGACGTCAGCTGTTCTGACCTTGTGACCAGTGATTAGGACACTACCGTGAAGCAGAAGTGTTGCCGATGCAATAAAGCCTCGTGCTGCTAGACCCATGCCTAAGTCAGGTGTGTCCGTAATTTGCAGGTACAAATAGCCTGAGCTAAGATTTTGAAAAGCAGCATTTGAGGGGAGTGTTTTATCTCCCCGTGCATTGAGCATTGCCCTCCCTCTAGCAAATGAAAATGGACACCCAGGACTCCTATCTTAGTTATAAAGATACACTAGATGCAGTAGCAATGATGCAATTAAGGATGCAGTGGTTTTTTTATGAGAACAGGTTGTTGTGACATGTGGTTACAGTTCTCCTGGATGCTTTTCTGGAGCCCTTTAGAGCATGGTGTGGTTCTCCTTCCCTTCCAGATCCTAAACTGTGTAAACCCAGATAATGAGAACAGTCCAGAGATCCCTGTGAAGGTGCTGAACTGTGATACCATCACTCAAGTCAAAGAGAAGATCCTCGACGCAGTATACAAAAACGTCCCATATTCTCAAAGACCAAGAGCTGTTGACATGGACTTGGGTAGGAGCTTCCTGGCCTCATGGGAGGGGGAAGATCAGAGTTTGATCAGTGATTCTTGGTGGGTTTTGCAGAGCTTGAAAACTAGAGCTCAGGCTGCACACCGCCATATGTGATTCTGCCCCTAGAAAGCATGGGCATTGCTCCTGCCAGGTGGGTTTTGAGCTCTGCGGGATCAGCTAATTGTCCATTGACCACAGAGCAAATGGTTCCTGAAACCTCCTTCGCTCTGCTGAGAATTTAGCTTTCTCTGCGTGCCTCTTCCTGGGAGATGGGCTTTTCTACAGGCTTCTCTGTCCAGCAGTTACTTGGGCCAGAAGTGGGTAGAGCCTGTTAGTACCTTTTCCCTCTCTGACCATCGTGTCTGCCTGGTTTTTGCCTCTCCCGCAGAGTGGCGGCAGGGCCGGATAGCTCGTGTGGTCCTGCAAGATGAAGACATCACCACCAAGATTGAAGGAGATTGGAAGCGCTTGAACACCTTGATGCATTATCAGGTAGGAAAACAGCCCCAGCAGACAGCTCCCAGAAAGCTGCCAGGAGGGAAGAAAAGAAAAGCAGAAATTTAATTCGCAAGTATCTCGTCTACCAAGACAGACAGGAAGGTCACATCTGTATGATAAACCAGAAGGGTTCAATGTGCTTACGCATTAGATGGGAAAGCAACCTTGACATGGATCTTAAAGAAACTAGCAGAGTTGAAAATTGGCTAAATTAAAACCACCAGCCGTGCTTATGAGATAGAGGGAACAGTGGAGAGGGCTGAGCTGCCACTGCGGGAGCTGCAGCAGCTCATCTCTTGTATCCATGATCTTTCTACATGTTGACTCTTGACCATTGTGCAAGGAGTGAAGAAGGGAAACAGAGCAAATACTTAAAATACTGTCACATGGGAGAGTTGAGGGAGTGCCGTGGGGAGGTACAGGATGAAGCCACGTTACGAAAAGGTGAATATCAAGAGCTACATCTTGAGAGAGTGGCATAAAATCTCCTAAACCCAGACCTAGTCTTCCAAGCCAAGTAACAGGAGTTCTGCCACTAAAGTCATATAAAACAAAGCTGGACAGCAAAGATGCTCTATTGTGCATCAGCCAGGGCCAGCGAGGTCACCTAAGAAATTGTTGCCATCTTTAGCTTTTGCAGCTTGTGTGCTCCAGCCCAGCCCAGGCTGCCCTGGATAGGCGTGCATCCGTTGGGAAGGGCTTCTTATGGCATGTGAAGGATGGAAAGAGAGGTAAAGATGGACCTGAGGAAGGTTTGGTTAAAGCGAATCAAAGGCTTTTACTCAAAGCCTGTCTGCAGCAGAGGATAACTGCATTAATTGGGACCTGTAACCTACGGCTGTCCATCACTACCTACGCAGAAGTGTTTAGTATTTAATCTGGCATCTTCCGCTGTTTATACACCATCTCAAGTCCATCAGCGTGACTCATGCTGTGTAAGTTGAATGTGAGCCAGTATTGACAGGAGCCCTATAATCAAGGAGCAAGGTAGAGAGAATGGCATAAATATGCAAAGTGCATGTGAAAAAGCACCTTGAGGGTCAACTTTTGCAAGCAGCCTGAAGGATTTAAACACAGATTACTGTAAAATGTCATAAGAGTTGTGCAGATGAATTCCATTGTTTCTAAAATCTGTTTTACCTGACAGTTGCAAGGGATTAACCAACACTCAGGGAAGCAGCGAGACTTTATTATGCCTTGATCTTTAAAAGTCATCTTAAGGAAGTCACAAGTGAAATCTCTGTTTGTCTGAAGTGTGTTGGGTGCGAGGGGAGGGAGTGCTTTTGTTTTAGTGCCTGTGGGAAAATCTGAGCCGCAAGTTTACCCTTACAATAAACAAAATCCTTGCAACACTCAAGATGCTGCAGCTATTCCTGCCATTCGAATGTCAGTTTTGTTCTGGAACAAAGTAGAATTTTGCTGCCAAACATCCAAACAGGTAGCAATTACACATGTCTCTCCCTGCTCTGGCCCAAGCTCTGCACAGCCCAGCAGAGCTGTTTCAGCCATAAAAAGAAGCCAAGTTCTCTGCACCGCAACAGAAATCTTGTCAAGGCAGGGCTTTTGCCAAAACCAAACAGCAATATTTTTTTTTTTTATTCCTACCAGGTTTTTTTCTGTTTGAGTAATAAATGTTTTTATTAGGTATCAAAAATACAGATGCTGCAGGACTACACAGTAAAACAAATATGTGGGCAAAGGCACAGCTTAGAAGAGGGTCTAAAATCATTTGAGTTTCAGGCGCTGCTCTCCCACCATTTTAACAGGAGTGTTACATATAAAACAGGTGTGGTTCAAGCTGTAAAAATGAAATCTAGATTTCCCCAGTTTCTGGAGAAACAGTGAAGACGATTTCTAAATTTCTAGAAAAAAAAAAAGCTAGCTCTGTAAAGGCTCTCTCCGTCTTTTATTCAGAGCTGTCCTGTCTTTATTCTGACCTGAAGGCAAAATGATCTCTGGATTTGCACACAGTAATTGGAGATGCACAGCCCACGTTTCCATCCGATAACACCGGGCATTTTGTGGTCTTTTGCGGAGGTGCTGTTACCTGGGAGTAGGCGCTGAAGCAAGGACCAGAACCTGCCCAGTCCCCGCAGCCTCGTCCCTGCTCCCGATTTCTGGGGTCCGTTTGCTCCAGGGCCCCGTTCCCTGCAGCTCCTGGATTCGGATTCCTGCCAGGGACCAAACCAGCCTCCTGGTCACTGCGCTCTGGGGCAGGGTGGGGAGGCTCTGCAGGGGACAGTTACTTAATTCCAAGAGTTTCTCAGCTCTGCACTTGGCTGCTGGATTTTGACACTATTACACTTGTTTTCTACATGTTTAGGATGATAAAAATGCAATATATATGTCTGCATCAACAGATAAAATGTATTTTTCATGGGAAGTCTTCGCATATAAAAGCCAGATTGGATTTAAAAAGAAATTTTCATCTTTCTGTGATATTTTTGAACCACTTTATAGAATTATATAGAGAACTGTATGCCTGCTGCTTATTTCTTCATTTATAAAAATAGATGTATAGGTTAAATAGGCATAATTCTTTGTTAAATTCTCTGGAGCTTTTAAACTATGTTGTAAGGAATTGTATTACATTTGTGTAGTATCCTTTTGGTTTCGTGCCTATTAAAATCCATGGGAGAGTCTCACCCTGCATGGCTTTACTCAAGAAAAATGAAACACTGAATTTAATATCAAATGATTTACAGTGGCTCATGCAGGGTTAACTCTGAGGCAGCAGAGCATGAATACCTGTCAGCCACTGTGAGTCTGGAAAGGCTGAGAGACTAGAAAACTATTTTAAATGAAAAATTAGAAGCAGAGAGGGAAGATTTGTGTGGAAAATGAGACCCAGGAGCTGAGGGTGGCGTGGACGTGGAGCCAGCATCCTCGCTGCATCCTCACCACCCCACGCAAACGCAGTATCATTGTCTGGGCTTCTGCACTGCTGCTCTCCCTGCTCCAGGTTTTATTTTTCTTTTCTTTAAGGTGTTTTGTGCAGCACGTTTCCAGCTCGTAGAAGACTCGGAATATTTATAAAGTTGTAAAACAGCCAGCCAGCTTTGCAGGCATCTCTGGGGTTTTATGGTAGTGTGGCAACAGCAGAGCGAGATGGGGAATGAATGTGCGTTACATCTGATGTTAATTTGCACGCTGGTATTTTTTAGCTGACAAGAGCCATTCGACCCAAAATTTAGAGAGTGAGAGTGCTCTGTGTGCGTGGAATTTTTAATGCCTCTCTCCCAGTTAACCACAGCTCGGGTGGAAACGGATCCCAGCACAGGGGCTGGGGAGCTGCTGCCTCCGCGGGAGCACCCGGGGCTGCCGGCACACTCAGGTTTCTCCTTAGTGGAATTGAACTGAAGTGGCAGCTAATAACAGCCTAAGAAAATAATATCGCCACTGATTGTTCCTTCCATTGACTTAATAAATTCGATGAAGGGAGGCAGGAGCAGAAGAGGAAATAACAGAGCTGTTTGAAGTGTTTTGCTTAAATACCTCACTTTTGTACTGTGAAACACAAGTGACTATTATTTCCACTGTCACTAGCAATAATAACAATTGACATTTACATGAAACCTTCCATCTGAATGGAACCCAAAGCCCTGGAAGATCACCGTGTGCGGCTCACCTCGCGGCGGCAGACGTGGTACGGGCTCCCCTTCTGCTGATAGTGCGGGGAGGTGCCGGGGGAGCAAAATCCAGCTGCTGCCCTGGAGCTTCCCCGTGCGTAGGGACGGTGCCGAGTCCCTCGCAGGACTCTGGGCAAATAAGGGAGGACTTAGCCCCAAAAGCGATTTCTCCAGCAAGAAGAGGCATTTCTTTTGAGCAGCTCCTCTAAAGAATGTATTGGCTGGGCCCCGGCGGGTCGTCAGCCTGCGAGATGCGGTGACTCCGCTCTCTGCTCCCTTGCCATGCAGCACCACGGGCCACGAGTTCAAAATTAAAAGACGCTCAGGCCCGTTCCCTAGAAACCTGCAGATTCTTAATTAAGGGAAATAAGTTAAAAAACTTCCAGTGACTACTAGATTTATGGGGAGGATAAAATTAAACATGGCTACTAAAATCTGCTGTAACAAAATCTTGTTAGCGCTAATGTTCATTTATAGTTTGACTTCCCAGCATTTAATTCCTTCTCTGGTGCAGTAGAGGGACTGACAATTTAATACCCTGAAAGATGGCTTTATGACTTGCTCAGCTGTAAATCAAACTTTTAAAGTTCGTAAAAATTGCTAAAATAAAAAATGGTTTAATAGGAATGTTTTATGGTCCATAACGTTATTATAGCCGTTTTATTCCCTCTGCATTGTTACTTTAATTGGATCACAACAATTCTTGAGATTCTCATTTTTATTGGATAAAACGTAATCTTAAATCAGAACAACCCAAAACATCTTCAATACGTCTTTTGATTTATCACTCTTTCCTTCAGTCCCTTGCTATAGAGCTGCTGCCGACCCAGCACAGAGCTCAGCCCGACCAGGAGCGCGTCTCTGCAAGGGCTGGCCAGCAGGATTGCTCCCGGTGCCCTCGGGAGCCCCGTGCCATGCCGACAGCTCCCTGCCCCGGCTGGGAATTCTGTTACCTGCGTTTGCTGGATGAGCAGCTGGTGATGGCGGTGTGGACGGTGGATCTCGCTGATCTTTTCTTCTCTTCCTTTGCCTCCCCAGGTATCAGACCGCTCAGTGGTGGCTCTCGTTCCCAAACAGACCTCTTCCTACAATATTCCTGCCTCTGCCAGTATATCCCGGACGTCTATTAGTAGATACGGTAAGAAGCAGAGTTAAGGGCTGGGAAACGATGGCTCAGAGGTAGTGACTGGGCTTTGCTCCTGCTGCACTGCACATTTTAGAGCCAGCCTGGAGCTTGCAGCGTTCCGTGAGGAATGTATCTTGATGGGGCTGGTATTGAAGCTGCCTTTGTTGCAGGAGGGCAAAACCTTAAGGGAATTAGGTGGGGACAAAGCAGCATCTTCCCCCAAAGAACCACACCAAGTCAGCCAAAATGAAAGGACGTTCACGTGCCAAACAGAAAAATGTCCTTGGCGGCTGGTTTTTTTGCAAAGGCTTTTTCATCTATGAGCAGAACAGCAAAAGGACCAGAGAAGCTGAGAGGGGGAAAGAGGAAATGCCAAGCACATGAGCTGCCTTTGGAAATGTGGGTCTTGGAAAAGCTCAGGGAAAGGCTTTTGGCTCAGGGGGGGCTGGATGTGGCAGAGCACCCGTGGGGCTCCTGCCGCAGGAAAGCAGCTTTGTGCCCCTTGCCTGTAAGCAGGACTGCACGAGAGAAAAGCCCGATTCCTTCATCTTTTTCTTCTCTAAGTGGAGGATCCTGAATTCTTAGCTAATGGGTCAAAAATGGGTAACGGCAATCTTAACTCGGCGCGCCTGGATGTGCACACCTGGGAATTCATTATTTGCATAATAGCAGGGCTCGGCACTTTACAGAGGGTCCCTGAAGACGCTGCAGCCTGAGTAAATGAGTCTGCGAGGTGCCAGGTGTGCGTTTATAGCACTAAATCCACAATAACGGTAATAATATACTTCCATAAAAGGCAACAGTGGCAAAATCTCTAGTGCACTGAACTTTTGTTATCTTTCATTTTACAGAGTGTTTTACGAACGAGAGGTCTCCTGACAAACCCGTCTCCTTCTCTTGTTTATAGTTCCCAAAATAACGGGGTTTTTGCTCAAGCAAAGGTTCTGAGGAGCTGTCCACAGGAGAGTCCTTAGGCAAAAGCCAGGAGAAAAAGGCATTTCTCCCGGCCAGGTGTAGTCCACCTGACTTCCCGTGCTTCAGGGGATGGAAAAACTGAGGCTGGGTCCCACAGCCTGAGTCCTCAGTGCTCATTGATCTATGTCAGATGGAAAAGCTTTTGCAAACTACCAATATGAACTATCATTGCTCACGTTAAGATTAATACTTCTAATTGTGCAGACAGAATTTAAATGAGATACTTATTTACTTCCCCCATTATATATCAGTACTGAGCTACGTTTAAAAATAGAATTACTAGATGCTTCCCTAGCTGTCCCCCTGTCTGTCTCCTTAATTATATCAGTTGGAGTACTCATTTATCTAAGCCTTAATCAGGGATGAAAATCTAGCTAGTTTGGTAATGACTTGCGTATTTCCTTCAGCTGATTTATGATTGATCCCCTTACTCTCGATGAGGAGGGTGAGCTGTGAGTCGGAGGCTAAACTTGAGAAAATGCACGAGGTTCCCAGAGAACAAAGAAACTAAGTGAGAGGAAGAAAAACCCAACGGCACATGGTTGTGCTATTCAGCCCCGCATCTCAGCTTGGAGACACCATGGATGGGATCCAGGGAGGCACTTTCTTTGGGAAGTTAAAATATATCTCACATCCCTCCATAGTTTCCAAGCACTTAAGGGAAAAACCTTTTGTCTGCTCCCCTTTGAGCTCCCCGTTCCCTGCCGGGGAGGAGGGCAGCAGCGGCAGGGCCGGGATGCAGGACTGGCCTCGGGCTCTGCAGTCGGTGCTCAGCTCGAGCCTTTGTTGCTCTAATGAAGACCTCCAGAACAAGAACAGCAGTTTCTTCTGCCCTTTGTGCTGGTTCTGCCGGGCAGTTTGTTATTATTTACAAAATACTGACACTGGGGCTCCAGTGCTGCAGGAGCTGGTGCCCAGGGTTAATGTGCGTGAGCAGTAACTCATGGAGGAATCTTGCATGGACCTGCATTACTGAGTTCACACAAGTAAAAGATGTGAATGGAGCGGAACAGTCCCATGAGTGTGAAAACAGACAGGCTTGAGTCTGAAGGACTCTATTCAGAGAGGACCAAGACGTATCTTCGGCAAATGCCAAATTTTCTTGGTGCCTAGGTGGTATTACATTTCATTACTCCATTAAAAAGCCAGTGCAGGTGATTTTGGCATTAGTGAACGCAGTGGCATCACTGAGAAGAGACGGGGAAATGAAAACGGGGTCTGCTTTGAACGTGACCGACTTCTCTTCCCATCATACAGATTCCACCTTCCGCTACACCGGCAGCCCTGACAGCCTGCGCTCCCGGGCCCCCATGATCACCCCCGACCTGGAGAGTGGAGTCAAGGTCTGGCACTTGGTCAAAAACCACGACCACGGAGACCAGAAGGAAGGAGACCGGGGCAGTAAGATGGTGTCTGAGATCTACCTGACCAGGCTGTTAGCTACAAAGGTAACTGGCATGCGTGAAATTCCCTTGGGAAATGCATGGGGAGGTCCCTCTAGACACACTTGCCGGGCATCCTGTGCAGTGCCTGATGATGCTCAGCTCCCGGGGGATGAGGGGACTCTCCCTGCCCGCCTTTCCTATGCCCCAGGGGTTGGGTGGCTGCTGGAGCAGCATCAGAAACAGAGCCCAGATTTCCTCACACTGCAAGGTGATTGCTGCAATACTTGATTCTTCTGCATGGTTTTAAACCACAGAGTTGGAGAGGCCCAGCAGTGCCTGTAAATATTTAACCGGTTTCCTTGGCCAGAGAGAGTTTTCCTGCCTTTGACCATGTGTTCATCGCTGTAGATAATGCAGATTTGCTTTTGAAAGCAAAAGAAATTGTTTCAGGTTAGTAATAAAGAGTAAGTGTGGGCATGAGTAGCTGCAGGCTGGAGCATTCCCCCGGGGTCGTCCAGCAGCGCAGTCAGCGTTCGCAAAGACCCCGACCTGACTTATTCCTGTGGGGTCCGTGGCAGCACTTTGCGGAGCTGTGCAGAGCTGGCAACACCATCTGGCATCCCTTCCTACCACCGCTGCTTAGCCAAGCGTGCGCCCGTCCCTCCCTTCACCTTCTCGGTTGCTGCTCCCATTAGGGTACGCTGCAGAAATTTGTGGATGACTTGTTTGAGACGCTGTTCAGCACCGTGCACCGCGGCAGCGCGCTCCCACTGGCCATCAAGTATATGTTCGATTTCTTGGATGAGCAGGCAGATAAGCACGGCATCCACGACACAGATGTGAGGCACACATGGAAGAGCAATTGGTAAGAATGGAGGAGGAGGGTGGAAGGGGGGCAGACCTCAGTATTGAGCAATTATCTGTGTCCTGGGGAAAAACAGAGATGGCCAGGAGCTTTGGGAAGGCTGGGAACAACCAAGTCCTATAGCTCCAAAGCACGAGATGTACCACGAAGCCACGCTAATGCTTTTCAAGCAGCACCGCTGCTGCCCCAGTACCCCGTGTAGACGTGGCAGTCGGGTTTGATCCTGGTTTCTGCCGACCCCTGTGCACACACGAGCTGAAACCCCGGTGCAGTGTTAAACCACGAGCCTGGCTGTCTCCCGAGTCCTCTACCCGGGTGGGAGCCGTAGATCCACACACCTGGACTTTGGAAATCGCTGGCTTTGCGGAGCCGGTCTGCTAGCTGGAAGCAGGGCTCCATGCTTGCAGCACCCTGCCTGTGCAACCGTGCCGTGGCATGAATGTTGGCACAGGCAGGGAGGGGAGAGCTCGGCGAGCGGCTGCACCTTCCCCATCGCTTTGGGCAGCAGCTGGAACAGCTGGACAGCGGGAGGAGGGGGCAAGGGGGGAAGGAGCCAGCCCCACATGAGGCCAACATGGACTGCAGCCAGGTTCAGGTTTCTCCAAACAACGGGATCTCTCATGTCTCTGCCTCTGCTGTTATTTTAGGATTAAAAGCTCTGTGGGTTAGAAATTTACCTCTGTGAGGAAGAAAAAAAAGCACAACAAATGGTTGCTCCCTGAAGACTTTGTATTTCCCCCCCGACTCCCTTGTGGTTTCAAAGGCCTCTAATCATCACGGCTGCCAAGGCTGGGTTCCCCGCTAAGGCTGTGGGAAGCTAAAAACAATTTATTGAAAGCCTTAGAAGAAGGAGTTATTAGGATAAAAACTCTAGAATCACAAAAAAAGATGAGACTTCTTAAAGCAATAAAAAAGAAAGCGCTGACCAGCAGAGTTTGCTCTGCCAGAGTCATCAGACCCCTGGTCCTTCCCTCTGCCCTGGGGCTCGGGAGAAGGGCAAAAATTTGGTCTCTAAACTAACAGCTCTGCTTTATCTGGCTGCAGCATTCCCGGAAAGCAGATTTTGGTGGGGAGGTGGGAGAAGGCTTGTGCCACTGGAGCAGGTCAAAGCAAAGGGGGGCTTGGAAGGGAGCGCTGGGGTAATGGGGAGCTGGCACTGCCAGGGGTGCGGCTGAGCGGCTTGCCTGCAGTGCAGCAAGAGTTAAGGCTGAAGTCTTCGGTGCAGCTAGCTGGATAGATAGAGAGAGCTGAGACTTGAAAGGTAATGGAAAGCAGCAGCTGGTTTTTTGATCCTGCTATACAGCCGAAGAAAAAAGGAATAATAATTCCCCTTTGATTGCAAAGGCCTCAGGATTTGGGGACAAAGCCTCTGATGCCTGCTGCACCGCTCGCAGATGATGGACTGCGGAGTGGCCGGGCAGCGGCTGATTAGCAGAGGGGCGGCAGTGCCGCTGCCCTGGGCTCAGCCCCGTGCCACAGGCTCCCACTCTAACGAACCCGCTTTAACGGGCTCCTCGCGGAGCCGCTCACCCGGTACCACCGAACGCTGCTCAGCTCTGCCCTGGCACAGCCAGCCTGCCCTCGGCGCCTGCTGCCCGCCTGGCTCTCGCCTCCTCCACCTTTCCGTGGAGGATCAGACCCCAGAGCGGCTCCCGGGGCGCACAGGGCAGCAGTGTCCAGCTCAGGCATCGCGGGACCTGTCGCAAGAAATCCAGGCAGGACTGGGCTAACTAAGGTGTTCGATGGACCTGGCCCAGCTCCTAGTCAGATTATTGCCGCTCCCCACCGTTTATATTCTGCTTGGGAACACAAACCGCAACAAGTGGCCTTTCCTAGCCTTTGGCCAACATTTAATTTTGTTTCTTGATTTCCCTACAGCCTCCCTCTCCGATTCTGGGTGAACGTCATCAAAAACCCCCAGTTCGTGTTTGATATCCACAAAGGCAGCATCACGGACGCCTGCCTCTCTGTTGTGGCTCAGACCTTCATGGATTCCTGCTCCACCTCGGAGCACCGCCTGGGCAAGGATTCCCCCTCCAACAAGCTGCTGTATGCCAAGGACATCCCCAGCTACAAGAGCTGGGTGGAGAGGTGAGCGGCAGCAGCACGGGTGCCGGGCTGGCCTGGGTGCTCCGGTCCTGCCCACCCTCCCGCGCCGAGCAGCTTTGCTCTTGGCGGCCGATGATGCAGCAGGGTGGCTCTTGCCGCGAGCTGGTGGCACAGCTCAGCCCTACTGAGCATCTCTGCTCTTATTTTCAGCTTGTTACAGACCAGGATCCCGTTTTGCTAGATGTAAGCATAAAGCAAAAGGATGTCCTTTTCCTTGTGTTGTCCTAAAAGCCGATTCATTACCCGGTGTGCGATAGACCAGTCTCGCACGCTTAGGAGAAATACTGCTTTTTAGTCAGGCTGGGTGCTCGGTGGACTTTCCACAAATCAAGCACACCAGGTGTGTCCCTTCTGTACAGCAACAATTGCATCTAATTTATTGAACTACTCCTACCTAGTACCTATTCAAACTATCTACTGCATGTGCATAGGATTACATAACCGTGGCAGATCGAATGCCTTCTCCGCGTGCGCAGGGGTCTCGGGTGGTCTTTGGTGGTCGCGTGGGGAGGTGTCCCCTCCTCGCCTTGACCGCTGAGTTGCTCTGTATTAGGTGAATGGTTCGATTTCGTGCCAAGAGGGACGCACCATCAATCAGAAAGAATAGAAAGGACCGGAATGATCTTGGCTACTTCTCTAGGTATTATTAAAAATTGTTTGAAGTTGAAAATGATTAACTAACTTAATTTAAAACAGGATTTTCTATATCTGAAGTCACCTGCAGAGCTTTGTTTAAATCCCAAGAAGAGGGGCATTTTGAGGCTTCGTGTTTCTCATGGCCTCCCTTGGCCTTTCCTTCCTGCAGGTATTACGCAGACATTGCCAAGCTCCCTGCCATCAGCGACCAGGACATGAACGCCTACCTCGCCGAGCAGTCGCGCCTGCACTCCGTCGAGTTCAACATGCTGAGCGCGCTCAACGAGATCTACTCCTACGTCAGCAAGTACAGCGAAGAGGTGGGTGTCCCCTGGGGCGGGCGCGGAGGCGATGCCGCCCCGTCGCACGTGCGGCGCGGGAGAGGAGCCGCGCTTCTGTGCGGCAGCGGGTCACGCAGCTTTTCCCCCTCGCTGCCACCCAGAGCTCCTTCCTCCTCCCTTGTCCTCGATGCAGCACGACCGTAGCTCGCACCGCTGCTGTCCCGCTCTGTTCTGTTCACGCACAAAGAGGTTCAGGTCCTGGCTGTGCCTGTAGCGTACTTCCCAGGAGGACTGAGAGCTAAAATATTGTGGAAGCAACTGGATTCCTCAGCCTTGGCATACGCCCAGTGCAGCCCTCTCCCAAATGCAGTGGAAAATCATCATGACCCAGTGAAGCTCCCCAGAAACATCCCTGTCTTTTGGGAGCAGTGTGGTACAAATCCCATGTTGCAGTGACGCAGACTCCTGTTTGTAAAGAATCCCTGGCAGCGTGAGCTCCTTTAATGAATGCATCACTTGAAACCAAGTTCTCACCATCTGTTCCACCCCTTCATTTCAGTGTAAGAAGAACCTATTTTGCAATTATGTCCGTTAAAAGGAAGGGTTTTGTCATTTAATTGCATGTATGCATTTGTGATACAATGCTACAGCTATTTTCCGATTAGGGTTTAAAAATCTCATAACTTTCGTGCTAAATGAGACAAGAAATGTGGAGTCCAAGGTACAAGAGTGGGAATGATTGTGTTGTGCGGGTAACGTGCACTGAGCGGTCCAACAAATCAATGAGCACGGCTGCAGCATGGCGAAGCGCTCATCGCGTTGCGTTGCCATTTGTTATTTAAGTTTCACACATCCGCATTTCAAGTTGCTCACATCTTGCTGCCCACCCACCTCTACCACCCCCTCTCGCACACTGACTTCTTTCTCTTTTTTTTTTCTTCCTTTTTATTTTTTCTATACCAGCTCATTGGGGCTTTGGAGCAGGATGAACAGGCACGTAGGCAGCGTCTGGCATACAAAGTAGAGCAACTTATTGGTGCCATGTCTATTGAGAGCTGAAGAAAGGTTGCGGTGCTCACGGACGGCAAAGGGCAGAGGATTGCACGGACTCTCGGGAATTAAGAGGGAGAACAAGCAAGAAAGGCGCTGGACACATATAAATACCAAGGCTCTTCTCGGGGGAGCCGAGGCTGGCCCAAGGACTGACTGTGTTCAAAATCATATAGGATCTGGTTTGAAAAGGCAGGAAGAGAAAAAGACAAAACATCTCAATCAAAGTCAAATCAAGATGGATCATTTCTTCGGGCATACATAGAAAGAAGGAACCTGGAAAGTCTGGATGTCTCCATGACTGCTGCTTTGCATGAAAATTGTTTGATGTATATTAGAAAATAAAACTTTATTTAAAGGGTTTTTTTTTTAAAAAAAAAAAAAGAAAAAAAAGGCAAAAAAAAAAAAAAAAAGAAGTAGAGCAAAAACCACAGAGACCACAGAGATAATCCTGGCAACAAGGTTCAGCTCTGAATCCTGTCCTCGAGAGACCCCTGAGGACGCGGCTCAGGCATTCTGCGAACGGACTCTTACACCAATTGGAAAGTTTGGAAAACCGAAATTTTCTTCTTTTTGGGATCTTATGAAAAATATGAGCACAAGTTTGCACCACACCTTTTTACACAAGTAAAATAGCAGTTTAGCCAGAAAATAGTTCAGTGGCTGAGTAACTTATAGGCACTAGAAGGACCTTTACCTGAATTGCAAAACCATCAGATCATCCGACCTGTCTTGAAATCCAGCTTTATCTATGTATTTATATAGTGTCAATATATCTATATTTTTTTTAAATCCCATTTACTGTTGAACAAGGAAAGATCTGGGTTTAAGTGCTTTCCCCTTTTCCACCCCCATTCCGCCTCGCCGGACGCCGGTGCCGCCGCGGTGATCCGGCAGCAGCCCGCACGCCGGCGTGGCCGCGGCGGTGCCCGGCCGCGGTCGGCGCGTTGCTGGTTTCTGCAGGTACCGTTTGCGCAGAAGCGGCCGGCCGCCCTCTCCCCGCCGGGCAGAGCTGGGCTGAAGCCTCCTTGGTTGCGTTTTGGTGGTAGTTTTTGGCAGCCGCCTCTGATTTCTTGCAGTAAAAACCAACAAACCCCCAATGTTTACAGTGAGCGATACTTGAAAAGACTCGACGTAGCGAGATGAGATATTTATTGCTTTTCTGTTTGGCTTGCAGAGTTGATCAGCCCAGGGTCCCTTTGAGTTTCAATGCCGGCATTCGTGGTGTCGCCCCGGGTCAGGCGCAGGACTTGTATTTCCACTGGGGAGGGGAAAGAAATCTTTGCTCTAGGCAAGGGAAAACCTTAACCGGCACTCCACAGGCCAGCTAGCGCTGCTGTCTTTGTCTCTGTCTCGGCGTCTCGTTGTGATATTCGGTTCCTTGCTGGCCCCGACGGGCACATGTTCTTGTGGCCAGTGACAGGCAAACGTTTGTGAGTGTTATTTCTTTCAAAGACACCAAAGCTTATGTGTGTCCCTTTGTAGAGTGCCAGGAGGGGAAGGAACGCTGTAAATATTTCTCTCTGTAATAAATATTGATATTTGTGCAGGCTGCAGTGGGGAGGACAGGGTGATTAGGTCTAATGGAAATACAAGTATTGACTGCCTGAGCTTGGCAGTGGCAGCAAAATAGCTCCCGGCTTCTGCTCAGCCCTGCCCAGGCAGTGCCATGCCAGCCAGGGACCTTAGTTTGCAGCCGGTGTGTGTCGAAGGAAAATCCATTTTCATATCCGTCCCCCTCCTCCACCGTTCCTGCCCAGAGGAGCCCAGGAGGGTCACCGCGGGCTCCCCGTGCACTGGGAGAGCTGCTGGCTTTTGGTCTCGAGATGCAGTCCTAAGGGGAGCCAGCAACAGGGGAGGGGAGAAGCATGTAGAGAAATACTCAGGAAACTTGTTGTTTTAATGACCGTTCAGTAAAAGCCATGCCAAGTCAGCTTTCTTTTGGTAATCCACTTTTGTGAGTTTCTCTGGGCCCTATTAATACTCTGGAAGAAAATACTAATGATAACGATCAACCTTGTGCAATAAGTTCTTGACATTTACAACAGCCTGAGCTTTTTAACTGGAGGGCTTGGATTTACTGAGACGTGGAGAGAGCCGACAGAAACAGAGAAACTGAGAAGCAGAGCAGGATTCGTTAACTGCCTGTTATCGGGAGAGTTCCCTTCCCAGGGATCCTTCTTCTGCACAGTGAATCTAATTTCAAAGACAGAAAATGTGCAAATGTCCGAGTTGTCCTATTAAAGCCTGGCATTCCGGAGCCCGGCGCTGCAGATGTGGTGAGCAAGCTGTCACTGTGGCAGCCGCCAGCCTGCCCTGCTCTTTGCTGCTGGTGTTACAGGGGATTGCAGAGTGTCAGGTTTTGAAATCCTCCAGGTCTCATTTTTTACGGGTTTCTGTTAGTGCTTTTTCACAGTGATCCGGCATGAAGCTTATGGGAGTGATTTCCAGATCTGTATTCGAGTTGTGGTCGTTGTTTTGGGTATTCAGATCGTTCACCAAATTCTTATGGTACTCTGAAACCCAAAGAAAGCGTTCCAAACGGCTTCCAGACGGTTTCCAAACACTTCTAAATATTAGTCTGAATAGTTACCGCTGCAGGATTCACAAAATATGAGTGCTGCCCAAAGCAAAGACCTGGCTTTTCGTCTCCTGGGTGCTGGTGAACATGTGCCCGAGTCAGGCCCTCGTGTTCCTCTTTTCTTCACATCTATCGGAGAGGCTTTTGTGTAGCTGCTTTTAAGCCTACTTTCCTCCTCCTGCTCTCTACCTTCTGGCCAGGAGCATCCCATGAACAGCCACTTTGTCATTCCCCCCCCTCGCCAGTGTTTTCTCAGCAAAGGCGGAGGTCCCCAGGCATCCCCTGGGTACCCTGGGAAGGGGTTTGGTGGGCAGTGCTGAGGGTGGGTGCTGCAGCCACCCAGCAGCAACGCTGGCGATGCCGGTGACCGGTCTCTTTTCCACGTGCGTTTTGGCTGCCTGTTCCCCCACGGGCAGGCAGCGGGAGAGGCAGCGTGCGGGAGGTTTCCCTGCTCCAGAGGCTCCATGTGTGGCACGATGGGCTGCCAGCCCTGCTCGGCTCCTTCGCCCTTTAACAGCCTCTCGCCCTTCCCCTGGCAAGAGCCTGGGAAAGGGCCCGTAAACCGGGATTATCCTGGAAGGTAAAGAGGAGAGGGAAAAAAGAAAAAGAACTGCAGAGCCCAGAGGGATGGGTTTGTGAGCAAGGATTAAAAGAGTCCAACGTGTCCAAGTGGCTAAACGCGGGGTCTGTATTCCATGAATACACCAGCGCGCCAAGCAGAGAAGGGGACAACAGTTTATTTCTCGTGCTGTGGAAGGAAGGTGAGCAGAGGAGGAAAGGGAAAGCAGCAGAAGCGCTGTGCAAACCAGTAAGCTATTACACTTTTGACTGACTTCCGAGGGAAGCAGCAGAAACATCTCTTCTTCCATGATCTGAAAAGGCTTTAGGAGGATGGCGTAGGGAACAGCATGGTGCTGGCTGGAAGGGGTGGCCTATACATAATCTGCCAAGTGTCTGCTTGTGGTGGCCGACATGAATTATGGATCTTTACAGGCAATTATATGGAATGAAGCAACATATCCCCTTGGGGCAAAGCGCTTGTAATCTATTGCCCTGTTTGCATCCAACTTTTCAGTTACTCCTTTGGGATGAGGAAGCCTCAGAACTCAAAATGGCATTTTCTCCGCACTTGGAGCAGACCGGACTCGAGGTTTGGTCAGGAGGGGGCAGTGACTTTGCCTTAGATGAAACGATTTCACATCCCTCTCATTGCCCCCTTCCTCCTGCAAGGCCAGTTGGTGTTTTGATTCTCCGGTTCACTTTGTTTCAGGTATTTTGACATCAAAGTGGGAGACGTCATTTCCCGGAATCTCTCTGCCTGGTGTCACTGCTTAAATAATTCCATTTAATCTTCTGCTCGTGAGCTATCAAAGCACCCACTCCAAGGGGGAGCAAGGTGCTAATCAAACGCTTCTCCACCTTGAAAGCCTTTATTAAAAACCCATATACAAGCGTCTAACTTATAGGCAGGCTTGTCTCCGCATGAGCCCTGCTGTGGAGCACCACAATGCTGCAGCCCACCAAAGTACAGAGGATGTGGACGTCAAGTGGTCCACGCTTTGCCATAAAGGATGAATTTATGTTTAAAGGAAAGCAGGAGAGATCAGCACGGCCAAAGTGCTGGAGCCCCAGTGGGATCCAGCACGGACCAGTCCGCAGCTGCGTGAAGACCCACCACAGGAACCAGAGGTGGAGAAATAAAACCGCGACCACGGCCTCGCTGCCGGTGGGCAGCAGCATCCCGGGCAGCGCGCGTGGCGGGGAGGTTTCTCCCCGAAGGCGGCTGGACGTGGCCGTGCCGGACGGCAGTGCCTTCCCGCAGGGTCTCGGGACACAGTGGGGATGGCGAGTGCAGCCGCTCGACGCGGTGGCAACAGAGACCTTCATCACAGCAGTGCCTTCAACACACTGTCTTAAAATCCTAACGGCCCGTCCCCACGTACGTTCTCTCTCCTACCTTCAACTGGACTTCACCAAAAATGTCGTAAGATAGGAAACAAGTTGGGTGGGCGCGTGGAGGACAAAAGCAAGAGGGCTTAAAGCTCTGGGGTTGCATTCCTGCACGCTGCTGACTCTGAGCGCCTCGGCGCGAGTCGTCTAAGTCTGCGTGGAAAGGGTCGGAGCGCTTCCCTCCTCCGGCGGACACGACCTACAAACAAGGTCTTCTTTCCAGAAGTCCCAAGCAGCCAGCGGGGATGAGGAGCGCGGACCTGCTCGCTGCCCTCGCTGTCCCCCGGGGCAGCAGGTTGGCAAAGGGCAGAGCAGCTCCCGGCACGGTCCCTGTGATGCTCCTGTCCCAGCCTGTGCCTCGAACCTGTTCCCTGGCAGCAGCCCAGCCGCGTTCTCGCCTGTCGCTGGCTCTTCTCCCTCCAGTTTGCAGCGCCGTCAGAGCTCACCTGTCACGGGGACTCAGCTCGCCAAACTAAATGAAACTAAAATAGACTGACTTGAATAAGCTGGGACATCAGGGAAAGCTCACGAGAGACTGTACCCTGGAGAGAAGAAAAAGTGTTCAGAGAAGGATAAATAACTGACATCGAAGATGCATTAAAATGCCACAAAGCATTCAGCCATCCTATTTCAGAATTGCATTTGTACCATAAACCGCAAGCCAATAACGCAGGGAGCTGCGACGTTGTATATAGTTGCGTACAAGGTAGAGCTAGGTGAGGAGTCCCGTCTGTTTAGTGAATGTGTCTTCGGTGAAAACGCCCGCATCGCCCCAGCCTCCTCCCAGCCTTCGCCCGAGGCCACCGAGACCAGCGGGTCAGAGGCTGAAGGCAAAGCACTGGTGACACCTCTGAGGCCACCCGACACCCGTACGGATGGGATGGTGTTGGGTTTTTTTTTTTTTTATTAGACATTCTGTGGGAAATAATCAGAGTAAAAGATGCCAGCGTGCACTGCGAAGAAGGTGCCGTTTTGGATCCGCCAAGCTGAGCAACCCTGAATGTGCAACTTAAATGTAGGTCAGCCAGATTAGTTTTGAAGGGGAAGAGGATGGGAGTCTTCAAACCAATTTTTGCTGCCTGGAAGGCTTTGCGCAAAGCCTCTGTTCACCATGAAAAATCCCCAGCTTCGGGCAGAGGTCCTGTTCTGGGTAAGGCTCGGCACAGAGGCCGGCGTCCCAGCCGCGGGCGGTACCTATTGCCTGCGGTTGCACCGGGAGCAGCTGAAATGCAGCTGAAGGCGTTTTGGCCGTGCTGTGAGCACGGCAGTGTCTGTGTGCTTGTTCTTTCAGATCTCCGTTTGCCCCTGTGTTACCCATTCCTCTCCTCCTTTCTTTGTAAAAGTGGAATATAATACTGTACCTGCAGCGCATAAGAACATGCTCAAAAGACCTGCAGGGTCCACCCAATTGCACGGACAATATCCCAAACTCTCTGGGCCTCCTGAGGCTGCCAGATCAAATACGAGATCTCCCGTATGGCCTTTCGTTTGAGATTTTTAATACCTCTATTTCAAATAAGCTTGGAAGTTTATGCAACAGCTTCTCCATCCGATGTTTCCGTCTCATGGACTGGGCAGCAGAAAGGTGCGCCTGCAAGAGGAGCCGTCGGAAAGGAGATCAGCCGATGAGCTGATTTTGCCACATTATTTCATAGCTTCAGAAGATACTGCAGTAGGATGTCCTTCTCTTCTTGATGAGTGTTTCTGTATTAATGGCACTTTGGGGGCCGTTACAAGAAGCGGTGGGAAGCAACAAGGGGAAGGGAATGTACAGGTACTAAAACTTCTGGAGTCCCCCAAAATGTCACAGAATGTAGAGGTATCAGCCATGGAGCAGATTCTGATTTCTTCTGCCCCCCTCCTTAAAATAAACACATGCCAGTTTTAGGGGATTTGTGTATTGGCAGGAATAATGAATGGATTTGTATCCGTACCCATTCCACCGTATCGTTCTCTGGCTCCTCCCCTCCCCGTTATACTTGACACACTGGAGTTCTGTATTATATTCTTTTTTTAAGATGATTGTCTGTTTTTTGTTGTTTTTACAAGTGTTGTGGAAAAAATGTAAGAAAGTTTAAGTATTTAAAAATGTTCCAAGGAAAAAAGGGGGTTTTGTTATTATTCTAATATATTATTGTGTACCTATTGTAAATATGAAACACTCCTATTTTGCAAGCCAAGGACTCACTTTGTACTGTTGTTATATATAAATAAAGTTTACTGGTTAAAAAGCCCTCCTGTGTGGGCCCTTATTTTCTAACACGTGGTGTGTGGCATTTATTGTAGAAGCTGAGTATACTGGTGAGAAATTCTGACTTACTGAATCCCACCAGCAATAAAGGGGTAAGTGGGAACCTGGAAATAACGCCTGCCTAGCGAAGCCAGGGGTGCAGCTGGGCTGGACGGGGGTCTGGGATGGCCCCTGGCCTCCAGCCTTTGAAATCCAACTTCTACGTTTGCAGCAGGGACATATTTTCCAGCAGCAAATGAAAAGCAAAGTGCGGTAGATGCAGGGAAGCTCTGAGGGAGCGAGCGATGCTGCTCCACGGCTGGTTTGCCTGCCGAGCGGGGCAGGTGAGGCTGCTGCCGTCCTCGCTGGCCTCTGCTCTTCGAGAGCTGTCAGTGCAGAGTTTTAGCATCGTTGCTAAATGGCCTCAAGCGCAGAAATGTCCCGTGAGATGTGCTGGTTCATCATCTCGGACAAAGGGGTCGAAGGGCTGAGCTGTCTCTCCGAGGAGCCGCGGTCCTCGCAGGCAGGAGAGGGCAGGCGGGCAGCCTTACCGGCTGCGGGAAACACCGGGCGCTTCCACTCCACTTGGGGAGGGAGCAGGCAAGGCAAATGCTGTTTACAAATAAAAAGCCTGGGTGAGTTGTTCATGGTTTTGCCTCCTCGAAATTATCAGTCCTTAAGGTAAAATGCATTTGCTTCCATTTCATAAATTCAAGCTAACATTTTAGCAAACGCTGAGAGGCATCTGCTGAGTAGCAGGAATCAGCAAGTGACTTCTTCAGCAGCTGTCTGTCAACTTTAATGACCAATATGGTTGCAATTACAGCAATGAACTTTCTCTAACAGCCCCAAATTACTCTGGATGATGATAAGTGACAGAAAAATGGAGACCCTTAAGGAAGCATTAAAAAAGAAACATGGGGATCTGGAACAAGAGGTCTTACTGATTTTTCTGACAGATCTTAGGGGTTTTTTCTTTCTAAATGAGGTACTAAAAAGGATAAATCTAACCCAGAAGGGGAAGGCATGGCACACTGTGGATCACAGCAGGGAGTTCCGTGCTGCCCCAAGATGTAGTTTTTATAGAGACATTTGACACCCGGTCCGCTTGTTTTAGTGTAGTGCTAATAGGGTGATAGGAAGCTACTCCTGTTTGAAGCTAATGCAAATATATCATGTCAGTGTGGCAGTCTGCTCCTCCGGCGGGTCATTTTATCTTATTTGCCTCAAATTGAGAGCAAAGCTTGACATGAACCTTAGAAAGGCAGTTGGGCCACATCCTGCCATCTCCCACTTTAAACCAGTGGATTGTAACCTTGGCAGGTCGATCCCATGGGCTGTCTTAGCTGCGTGGCTGGCGGTCCTGTAAGTTCAGCATTCCAGTGCTGAACCGGGGGGTGTCGACCCAATATTGAGTGGGTTTTCGCATGATTTGTGAAGTTAGGGGATAGAAGAGGAGATGCTTGTTTTTCACTTGTGCCTTGGGTTAGCCTAAATCTATACCAAGAATAAAATTTGAACTGAACTGAGGTTCCCAGAGCTTTCCTAAGGGCTGGAGGAGAGGGGTATGGTATTTCACAAGGCACCTCGGAGATGCTGACCTCCGTGCTGACTTGCTCGTGGCCATTGCGTTGCAGCGGAGACCCTGGAGGCAGGCAGCAGGGCGGCTGCTGGCAGGAAGCATTTCTACCCCATGTGCCACCTTTGAGAGGTTATTGACTCCTCCAGCTCAGCAAAGGGAAAAGACATTTCAATGTGAATTGACAGCATTGACCATGGGGTCATTTGTATTCATCTGCACCTTGTTAATATATTTAATATAATAAGTATACTCAACTGAAAATTACATTTTATCTGGCATGCAATTCACAGGGCTTTATCGGCACTGACAAGGTCAAGTGATGCTTAATAATGGTTATATAAAATGCAGATGGCTTAGATCCCTCTATCATTATTTCCCACGTCCGGTGCAGAAGAGTGAAGGGCCACAAACACGCTTTGGCAGGCATCGCTAGAACAGCAGGTTTGGCCCTCACTTGGGTAAGGTTGTGGGCCCCAGCAAACGTCCCTCCGAAAGGCTGCTGTCACAGCCTTGAGCCGGGGTTCCGCAGCTCTGCAGACTGCCCGGGGCAATTTTTCTCTCTGAAACAGCAGCAAAACAGCTTTCAGTTCACCCTCCATCCCCCCATTTTAGCTTTGTCTGCGCTCACCCTCCGCATCCCCTAGGCCAGCTTTTGTTTCACTTTCTGAATCTATGAGATTGCCCGGTCGCTTAATCACCGTCGCTCTGTAAATAGTGGAAAGGATTTTGGACATCCTGGTGCTGGCTTTTCAAGCCTGGTTATCAGGGCGAGCTAATGGAGGTGACACTTTCAATTATCAAATACAATCATGGCATTAATTTTGACCTGCTTAAATTCCGGCATCTTTTCTCTTCTCAGAGAATTCTAGTGAATGCTTAGCTAGAGGGTGATGTGTAATTGTATGTGATCAGACAGTTATCTTAAACTGGCAATAGTAACCACAAGAATCTCTTGCTTTTTATTCCAATAAGCACGCATGGTCTCGTTATGTGTAAGTGGCTAACTCATTTGTAATGGAAATTTAGCTTAGTGTTGAGTGGACACTTCACTGCTTAAAATGGAGCACATCGCTAGTAACCACGCTAAAACTCCTCCTCCCCAGTCCCGAATTGTTTCATGGGAGACTTGGGCCGCCCTCACTATGCCTGCTATGGCGGCACATTTCCCCGGGTGCCGGGTATTAATGTCGCTAGCAGGGGCTACTGATCTGACGTCAATGGGATGAAAAGTAGCTAATTAATTCGGAGATCTTCCAGAAGAGGAATCTCCTATCTGCTCCAGTATATAGATATGTTTGTGCAGACAAGTGTATATAAAATAATGTGGAAGTATTATAACACAATATAAAATAGATGTACAGCATAATACAACGTGAATGTGTCTATCTCTATTTGTATCGAGTATACCCCAGGGCTCATGTTAAACTTGAAATTACAAATATTGATGCCAAAACAAAGGATTTGGTTTTAGTTCAAAATAATACTTATGAAAATGGAAAGCACTCGGGCTTTATTGTTGCTTCATAATTAACTCCAGTGAAGGAATCTAATTACAAATGTTCAATGCTGCCCTATGGCAAAATGTCTGAGAAAATGGCAGGAGGATGGCCAGGCTTAAATATCTCAGGTAAAAATTAACTCCATGGTAATATTTGATAATTAAGAATGTCTCTATCAGCTTGTCTGGGTATTAATGAATTGGGCTGTTCTTTTCACATTTGATTACCGGAGCTTTATGACTGCCATTTCGCCCTCGTTGCTCCTGGAAATAAGCTTGGCTATGGCCTGAGCACCAGCAATAATGTTTGCAGGTTTATAAATAGATCCCGTTCGTCCCGACTTTCTTCAAGGCAAATTTTGGAGCTCCGTAATTGGGTCCAGATGGGGTTGCGCATGTGTCCTTCCTGGATGCTTCGAGCTTATCTCATACCATCTCTGTTTCGGAGCAGGCTGGGAAGGGAGCAGGAGGCTCTCTTAGCAGTATGAAATACAAAACATGGGGTTTCTGCTTTGTGCCTCGTTTAAAGCAAAGCCAGCAATGATTACTATAATTTGGAAACTCTCCTTTGCCGTGGTTGCTTTGCTTTGCTCGGCCCCCGCCAAGAGCGACGGGGATGTGCCGTGCTCCTTGCGATGAGCAGGAGCTCACCTCCGTCCCTTGGGGCGCGGAGCTGGGTCCCCGGCAGCCTCGGCCCCTCGGGGCGGGGAAGGGGGGGTTGCTCTGGGACCCCCCTCCAGCTCCCCCAGCTCCCCGCCGCCTTCCACGGGCCACCCTCGGCAGCTGCTGGCTAAAGCCAAGAGCCCGGGACCGGGACCTGCAGCTCCTTAGACACAAAAGCTGGAGGTACCACAGCCTCCCGGTGCTTCAAAGCAATAAAATATCCTCCGTTTACTCCTGCAGTGGGGAGAATTATTCTCCCCTGTGGTTCGCTCCCAGCTTTGCTGCTGCCTGGCCACGTGAGCAACCTGCCTGCCTGCCTCTTTCCCCGCCGAAGAATATAAGAGCGACTTCCCATCCCTTATGCAGTTGTTGGGAGATTTAATTATATTTTGAGAGCCTCAGATGAAAGGCACTGCACGAGCACCGGAGACTAATCCATTCATTAGCCGAGGCCCCGCTGAGTGCCGGGTTGGCTCTGGACACATGCACCCTTCGTGCGAAGGCGGCAGCGGGCGGCCGAGGAGCCGCCGGGATGCAGGGAAGGGCTGGCTCTGCCCGGCCACATTGTCATTCTGCTCCAGCCGCTGCTGGCCGCCTGGAGAGGAGAAAGCATTTTCTCTTTTGTTGGCACTCAATTAGGCTGAGCTTTGAGGAGAAAATATAAATGCCTAAAAGTTGGTTTGTTGGTTTTTTTTTTTTTTCCATGTTCAGCTTTCGCAAAGGGAAGTGTTGGGATGATCTCAGGGGGGAGAGTTGCTTTCGCACGAGTTTTTAAGCATCCTTTTGACGTTCATTTGATTTTTTGCAGCAGGAACCTGCAATCTCTCTGAGCTCGCCACAAAGGCATTGCCTCAGGCTGTACAGGAGTTTATAGACTAGGTCACAGACCTCATGCATATTTTATATGTGCTCAAATAGCATTTTAGCCTTTGACAAGCACAGGTCAGAGCGCCAGCGCCCTGCCCAGGAGGAAAGTGGCTCAAGGCTAGTCACACAGAACAAATACACCAACCAAATAGATCAGGCAGGAGAAATAACTCAAATCCACTCTGGGAGAGAACTCGAAGTATTGCTCTGTGCATGGCCTGGCCTTTTTGCCTATACAGGGAGAAGCAGGAGGATGGCCCGACGCTTCCAGAAGGATTATATGCTCCGCTGGCTGCGAGGCTAGCAGCAAAATAATGGCTCCGGCCAGCAGCTCCTATCATGCTAATGGGTGGCATTCACCTCTCCCGCTACAGATATATAAAAGAGATCAGTGTCTCTAGAAGCTAAGTCACCCCAGCTCAGCTAAATCACCTTCTGGAGAAGCTGTAATTCCTTGTCTGGTGCAGGAGAGTAGTATTCCTCCCACCGGAGCAGGAGCCGGAGCGGCAGGGTGCTGCGGGGGCTCAGTGCCTGCTGGCATGGCAAGGCTGTAGGGAATGTGTCCACAGTGGTCTCCGCACTAATTGCAGGTCTCAAACAAATACCTCATTTACACACGCACACACACACACACACTAATTGACTGCCTTTTGATACGGAGCTGTTCGGGGCGCTGGCTCCCAAGGATGCACCTCTGAAACAAGGCAGAATCTCTTTCTCCATCTGCAGAGGAGCAGCGAGGAGCCGGCTGGTGGGGAAGCTGAAACCCCAGTGCACGGGCTGGAGGATTAGCAGGTTGGTAATGGATACGGGTTGAGTAATAATCTGTGCAGTGATTAATATGGATATGATTTTTGGATTAATAAGGATGCAGCAGAGCTGTCTGCTCAGGAAAGATGTTCGCACTCACCAGTTTGGATGCAGTGACCGTTACCTTAATGCTGTGATTAAATCCACATTTAAGACACCTCATTAAATTAGAGCTTAAGAGTGAATTCTTATAACCCGCAGCAAGAAATGTATTCAGGCCTGGTGGGTGAAGAATGCAAGAAGACCCCTGGAGAGCCTCTAGGAGTCTGTCTCACAGCTGCCATGGGCCAGCCCAGCCCGGCACGTAACCAACCCTGCACCCAGGCACTGCGTTTCGCTGCCGTCTCCTTCAGCCCCCGTCTTCGGAGCTGCCGCCCTCCGGCACGGGTGCTCCTGACCGTGGTCACACAGCCACGAGTCACTTCTCTGCGGCTGTGTTACCTTCAGGGAACCCACTTCAGCTGCAGAAGGAGCCTTGAGCAAAAGCTTCTACTGCGCACCTGCGGGGTGCTGGTCCTGCGATGTTCTGAAGCGGGTTGAGTTTTCCCATCTCAGCTGAGCCCTGAAAACAAGGGTGTCCTCTGCCCTTCAGAAGGGGGTTAAACGTACAGATGGATCCCTGACCTGTCTGGAAAGCACTGACCTAGAAGGGAAGGAGACTTTCAACTGCCTTATTACCTCCCCTGCAGCTCGAAGCTACAGATCGCGTCCCTCTCGATTGCCTTTCACCGCTCTCTGGATGAAAGCGGTCTTTGGCAGAGGCGGTTTGAGAAGCGAGGGGCTGCAAAACCTTTCTTGCCTCCGCTGCCCTTGCTCTGGAGCTGCCAAGCGCTCCCACCCTGCGGGGAGCGAAGGGGACCCACGGCTCTGCCCGAAGCCGGGTCCCCCCCGCACGCATGTGGGCGCACACGCACGTGCCCTCCGCGCGCTTGTAAAACCATCTTTTTAATTTTCTGGTTGGCTTGGCGAACCCCAGCTGCTCCTTCCTCAGAGCTCCTGAGCGCATTTGCGCAGGTTCCCATTTACATACAGTAGGGCTTTTCATTTCCTCCTCGCCGCATGTTTCACGAATAAACCATCTGAAATATTGCAGATGGCTGGGACGGGGAGCGGGGTGTGGGATTCTGGGGGGGGGCGAGGATGGAGCCAAGCCCGCAAGACGGATAACACACGTTTCGCCTGACGGCAGAGCCCAGGTTTGTTGCAGCTGCTCCGCGGCGGAGGATTACGCGAGGGTTTGCTCTCCGCTTATTTTTGCTTTAACTCAATGGCTTTGCGTTTACCGAGACTGAGCCAAGGTGCTTGAGTATTAATTGATTCTTGCTGCTGGGTGAGGCTCATTAAACAGCAGCTTTGGGGTGTAACTGGCAGCTCACCGAGGCGGTAATGAGCAGGACAAGAGGTCCAGGACCGAAACTTCTCTCCTCCAGCATCTGTTACCACAATTACAGCCCCAAACCCACAGCAACAGCCACCAAACGCGCACACCCCCGCACAGAAAAAAACCTTATTAAAACAAACGGCTCCCTCCGACGCCCCCCGGTCAGGGAAATGACGGGAATTGCTCAATTAACAACCCCCTGTAGCTGCGTTAATTAC